>JABJVR010046996.1:0-16422 GCA_025773905.1 Chitala chitala
GTGTGTGTGTGTGTGTGTGTGTGTGTGTGTGTGTGTGTGTGTGTGTGTGTGTGTGTGTGTGTGTGTGTGTGAGATATGTGTGCGCACACGCATGCGCTGGCTGTCGCTGTGTTTTTGTAAATACTGCCAAGAGCGATATCTGGGGGAGGAGAAGGGGGCTATTTTTGGCCTCTGCTGGCATAGTGATGGTGTGACTCCGAGGCTGGTGTGACCTTTAAAGTGTTTGTTTATTGACACAAGTCCCTTCTAACTAGCAGGTAATACTTGTGTGCCACGCACAGCTGTGCCACAACTCATCTGGGTACGTTTAGCAGGTACTAGGAATTAAATGGTGGGTAAGAAGAACAAACACTGTGGCCCTGCCTAGGGAGCTGTATGATCTCAGTTTGGGAACACGGACCAATACGATGCCTGTCTGACAGCCAATGATGTAACTCCTTCACTGAAAACATAATAAATGAAGATTGCATCTTGTAGTCAGCCACAGTACTTCTCACTAAAAACAAGTGTTTTTTGTTCCTGTCACTTCATTGTCTTACAGTGTAGAAAAGGCATTTTGTTGCGTTGTGAAACTCTTTCCATAAGTATGCAGTTAAAACCTTTTCTGCTGCTCCTGGTTGTAATGCTGTCATTAGAGCATAGTTTTCATTGCCCTTGAGAGGAGAGGAAAAGAGAGCAGGGGAGAGAGAGGAGAAGTTAAGAGAGAAGGGAAGAGAGGAGCAGACAGGAAAGAAGGGAGGAGAAGACAGCAGGGGAGAGAGGATTGGAGAAGAGAGAAGGGATGAGAAGAGAGCAGGGGAGAGAGGACTCGAGAGGAGAGAAGGGATGAAAAGAGAGCAGGTGAGAGAGGACTCAAGAGGAGAGAAGGGAGGAGAAGAGAGCAGGGGAGAGGAGGGAAGAGAAGAGAGCATGGCAGAGAGTAGGGAAGGGAAGAAAAGAGAGCACAGGAGACAGGAGGGAAGGGAAGGGTGGAGAAGAGAGCAGGGCACAGAGGACAGAAGGGAAGGGAGAGAGGAGAGTAGGGAAGGGAGGAGAAGAGGAGAGAGGAAGAGAAGAGGATAGGAGAAAAGGGAGGAGAGGTGGCAAGGGAGCAGAGTACAGAGAAAAGAAGGGAAAGGAGAGGAGAGGTAAAAAGGGAGAAGGAACTTGGAGTGTCGGAAGAGCCCAGTGTGGAGACAAAGCCAAAATGTTTCGTTCCCTACCATAGAGCCCCTAGTGTGGGCACAAATAAAGCAGAGAAAACCCCATGATTAAAATCAGGGGATACCTCATCTGATTACCCTTAGGGAGGTCCTTCTCCAGAAGATGTGAGTGAGGTGGAATGAGACCACACCTGCAGATTAAACCAGCTTCTTGTGCCTTTCAGAGAGAGTCCAGAGACACGTGGAATGAGAACGGGCCTCGTGTCATTTTTCACACTGTTATTGCTCCCAAACAGAGAGAAATAAAGACACAGAAGTGAAAAGAAAGGTCATGCCCTTTGGCTCACATCTTTAACCTTACTGGATGCCATCTGCCTGCATCAAAGCAAGAAAGGATGTCGTGATATCAAGATATTTTACAATGTACTTCACCCTGCAGTTTTTGATAGTTGTGTGTTGTTCCTCACCGTTCTAACTGAAAAAAAAAATTCAAGATAATATCTTAACAATGTAGAATTGTATCATGTGCGTTTTCTGGGTGAATGTGCATTGTTTACCCCAACTGTTTAAATAGTAAAGGGCAGCCGGGGGGGCCGAAGGTCAGCTTGCTCTCGCAGGCTCTTTGGTGATGGATTAGTATTTGTGTGCGATGAGATTTGAGGACATGCTGGATGGAGTCAGGTGGCAGTCACGTTTCACGTACCGAGCTTCTGACCACAATGCCCTCGAGACAGATGGTTAATCAAAAGAATTTCAACAAAGATTGCTCTGCGAGCAGTCTGTGTTATGCTCTCTGATAAGCTAATACAGAATGCTTGACAGAAGCGGCGCATGGCTGTGTCATCTACGTGGCTAATATGGCAGTAAAACCACCACGGCCAACTGACGCCTGAAACACAAAGGTTTGGTGCAAACCCTTCCTCTCCTCGCGCCGGGGTGACGGTGCAGCCGGTCTGTCTGTCACATTGCCCGTAAACACACACTATTCCTGTGGCACAGTTGCAGCGGAGCTGAGGGTAATCGTGTGGAAAATTTTAAGGGTGTTTAATTTAAGAGCAGGCGTGCCGGACTAACCTGGAGGGGAATTCAGGAGCTTGTTTATGAACGCAGCCAAGGATGTTTGTTCCTCATTCATTAAGTCACCCATGTCCTGAAAAATGGAAACTCGCCAGTTACGCCGGTTCCTCTTCCTCCCTGGCATAGGGCGTGGGTGCTCTTGGCGTACAAGGCCTGTTTCACGCCCCGATTTGACAGCCAAGGAAAGTCGTGGACCACTGGTACAACTGAGCTGATCTCCCAGAGCTGTGAACAGGGAAGACACGCCGGGCATTGGAAGCAGAGTGGAAATGTCAGCGCTGGAGCTAAATACCATCGCTCAGATGTTTCCGATGTTTGTCGGGGAGCGGCCGGCGAGTTGAAACGAACGTATACTTTATCGGTCTGCAGAGCATATGGTGTGACTCACACAATTACTCAAAGCCACACGAACACGGCACTTTTCTCATGGGAAATGTGCAACAGCAGGGTCCTACAGGGAATTTCACCATCTAACATTTCTATTGTCCTACTTTAGCCACTAGTTCTAACAACTGCCAGTCTATAATGTGTCAAAAGTTTTTTTTATGTAATAAATGTAATACCCTGTTGCATAATGTTACGGTAATCTTAAATTTTATTATGCAATTTATAGATACCGGAGATACGAGTAAATAAAGTAACTCTGTTATACCTTGTAATTCCGTTCATTCAGAAAAGTTAGGCACTTTGGAGAGGTCAAAGTAATGACTACAACATGTAAAACATGAAAGTGAATGTTTGGGGAGGAAAACCGAACTCTTGATGTTAATACGAGCTTCAGTATTATACACTGGTCTCTTTGTTAATCCCAAATGGTGTGTGATCATCGTCTTTCTCCTTTTTCAGTACATGTATAACGTAATAAGCAATAAAACAGATACAGAAGCTGAGACAAACTAGCTATAGGTTTTGTTTGTTGTTGTTACCACAAGACGCCTGTATGAATTCATGCGTTATGATTGCATTATTTTTGTTGCAAATTGTGGTGTGTAATGATTATAGTTAAGGTAGGTATTCTTGAGTTTGACTGCCTCAATCTTTTATTGTATTGAGATGTTTAAGTAGACGTACTCCATCTGTTATATATAATTATCTGGTTGCAATTTCTTTCCTCCCCATTATTGGATAATGTTTATATTTGACGTTTCAGACTAACAATACAAATGAAAGCCTTTTATTAGCTTGTTTAATGAATGGCTATGTTTCATGGTTATTAATTCTGTTTAGCACTAATGTCATAGTTTAGGTAAAACAGATCTTTTTTTTTGTACCTTGTAACCGTAATTAAATGTGGTCCAGCCCAATTAATCTTATTTTAGTTATAAATTGACTGGATGGAAACCAGCGTTCTGTTTCCTGCATGCGCTGCTTGTTAAACCTACTGAGCTGAACTTTGAAAACAGCACGGTCACCTCCCGACGTATGCTTCTTGGCTAAATTTGGTGCAGTACCCTGTGCATCTGACCAGGAATGTTAGCTGTGTAAGGATTTCTAAAGTTGTCTGTGAGCTCCAGGCTCTGTTCACTGGATGGTCAGATGAACTTTTGCAAAATCTCAAGTAGAGTTCTTCTTCTGGGACTGTGTTTGCTTGGGCATGCTCGCATGGGTGCGTGTGTATGTGCGTATGAACACACAGGCTCTAATGTGAGAGTGGTGGTGGGCCACAGGTGTTCAGTGTGTGAAGGCAGGGACACGCCCTGAATGGGGGGGGGTTATTATGACATTGTACCCCAAGCAAAGGGCAGGTAGAGCCATAAGGGAGCAGACTTAGGATTGTGTAGACATAAAACAGTGTGCTTTCTGGGTGCAGCATGGCTGGATTTCCAAGTGCACGTCAGGGCTCAAAAAAAGTGACCATGAGCTAATATGTCCCTGGGGCATTTATTGGTGATAATGTAGAGTTCTGGTAACCAGTGTGTCGTAAACTAGCAACCCTAGTGTGAAAGACTGGCGAGCAGGGAAGGAAGAACAGGTGGAGCTGGTGGTGCTCCTGGCATCTGGTCCCTCTTAGAATGCTGTGAGTGCATATGAGTGTATATGAGGTAGTCTGATATTTTAATACTGTTTTTATAGTTAAAATTGCGATAAGGATTGTTGTGACTTTAAGCAGCTTACTGTATATTGAGTTAGAAAATGATGGTTCATTTACCGTTTCTGTTTTTCTCTTTTTTTGATGAATGAATTGAAGATGAAGGATACCGTGTTTATCCCACAGGAAATTAAAAATATTACAGTACCAGGAAACGGAAAACACTGGGCACACTAACAAATACTCAAGCCAAATCCAGTGCTGTTATTGAATAAAATTCAATTTATTTTTATATAGCGCCTTTC
Source organism: Chitala chitala (assembly GCA_025773905.1). NCBI lineage: Eukaryota > Metazoa > Chordata > Actinopteri > Osteoglossiformes > Notopteridae > Chitala > Chitala chitala. The sequence continues at coordinate 4,554 of JABJVR010046996.1, forward strand.
ACAACGAGGTGCCTCAAAGTGATTTACAGAAGAAATTGCAGATATTACAGAAATAATAGCAAGTGAATCATATTAGTAGAAGAAGATACAGATAAAGCCAGCCAACAGCAGAGGAGAGAAACCAAAAACTCCAACGTGGGGATAATATAACCTCTGGGGACCCAAGGTTGACTGGCTGCCCAGCCCCTCCTGGGCATGCTAACATCACAGAATACACAGTTTATAATGGAGATTATGAATGTAAATAGCACTATATAATCCTCCTTTGCTCCAGGTGTGGAAGTAACTCTAAGCAGGCTCGTAGCATCTCTTCGACAATGGCCTCATCTGAGGGGACACTAGGAGTCAGCAGCTTTGACAAGGCATCCCACTTTGAGATGGTGCCCAGTTAGACAGCAGGTACACATATGAACAAAGAATGCCTTGCTGGCATGTACAGCAGCAGTAATTACAGTGAGCTATGGAGACTGTTGTGGAAAGGCGAAATCAAAAAAAGTGTGTCTTCAGTCAGGATTTAAAGACAAACTGATTCGGTGTCCTGTATGTATCCAGGCAGACTACTCTATAGACTAGGAGCTCTGTATCTAAAAGCTCTAGTGCCAATACATTCATATATGCATGGAACGGAAAGACGTCCTGCATTCTGGAATTGTAGGAAATGATTTGGAGTGTATGTAATAATCAGCTCTGTGCTTTGCCTTTCAGTGCCTTACATGTTCAGAAGAGAATTTAGAAATAGGTTCTGTACTTAACAGGAAGCCAGTGGAGTGAGGATGCATTGGTCTTGTAGGGTTGTACTTTCTGCTTCCAATGATAACTCTAGCCGCTGCATTTGGATGTGTGTGGAAGTGTTTGTGGATGTACAAACCACACACTAAAGTAAAGCGCTAATTTAACCAACAATAAAGAAAAGTGCACAATTTTTCTGCAGTAAGAAAACGCTGCAGCCTAGTAATATGTGTCAGCTGCAGGAAGCACACCTGTGAAACTGCCTTAACATGAGCACCAAAGGAGAGTTTTGACTCTAAAATAACACCTAATTCTTATTGAACACTCACCTAATGCTTGTAGCAGATTTTTCTTCTTTTTTAGACAAAGTACATTTACGCTAAAGAAAACAAACACTAGCACAAGCACAAACGGTGCTTGTGACGTCCAGTTTGAATGTATTCGCCTCCTTGCATTTTTATTACACCTCCGGGTTTTTCAGTAACTGAATTGAAACACTTTCCCTTCACTAACACAGTAATTTTAATGCATTAATTCATTTAAAAATGTTGGTCAAGAACATACAAGTATGTTTCTCCAGAACGAGACTTGAGTTTCACGTTTTCAATACGTTTGTCTTTAGCAACATGTATAACCATCAGTACCTACAGAAGACCATAATGGCCAAAGGTACTTTAAGTACATTAATTTATAGGATGTAGAAATGGCCAAACTGAGGTTCCTACACTTAGTAAGTTACAAAATTGAAATGGGGGGGATAAATCATAGCTACACTGCCTCTACAGAGCCTTGTGGTTGCTGGTAGGAAGAGACTCCAGGCGCACTCATTTGGAAAGCACAGTCATACAAGCCTTTGTCAATTTCCTTCTCCCAAAATCACGTCATTTATTAAGAGTCTGTGCCAAATGTTGTTGAGACATAGAGTATTGGCTGACACCTGGGATGGAACCACCTTTCTTCACGTGCTTACTGGTGCTGTACTTGTAACACAGATGGACCAAGGTGGAACTTGAGCCTGTACTGGCATCTCCAGTGCAGTGAGTCAGTCAACAGAATTAGCCCACTAAGCTGACCACACAGGACTCTGGTTAAGGGACCCAGTAGATCTCCTGCTCTGCATGCATCATCATTGTATGTTTTCACAGTGGGTTCACTATCTCTTACAAGCAGCCACTGCACTCCCATTTGTAATACTGCTACAACCTCTTCCAGCTTTACATACTGGTAGTTTACAGCATAGCACTAAGTTCTGGGCCGTGTGCATCTGTGGTATTTGAGGCCCCCTAGCTCCCTCTCTATATATAGCACCCCATCTTAGTAGTTATCCCACTCGGACACCAGTGTTGCAGAGTCACACCTGAGCCGGATTCACACTAATGCTTCAGTGCAAAATGCAACACACGTCTTTTGTGGCCCAGTTGTTCAACAATGGCTACGCTATTTAACGAATAGCCATCATATGCTAGTGCTTTATTAACAAGTGCTCACAGAACTTTCTCTGCATCTCCTGACTGTTATTGTAACTACCCCAAATTGCCCTGATTCGAGGATATGGCCTGATGGTGTATCATTACGCTTCGGGCATGTCGCTTTCCTTCTCATTGTATCCGCTGTTCTTCTGTGTCGTCTCGACTAGTGCCTCGGTGGTAATGTGAGGAAGAAAATGAAGAGGCTGTCTTATCCTGTGCTTTTACAGCCACAGATCTGATTGGCAAAGCAAGAGTGACCCCCCCCCAGAACAGCCATTCCCTTCTGTTCTAATGGGATAATAAACTGGGTTCTCTTGTTGCTTGGTAAGTGTGGAGTACTGAACTGATGTAAGGTGATCTGTTTGCACAGTGCTGCTGTGTAGACCATTAACCCATCTTCATGTTCACTGTGGAACACTAAAATCTCATGGGCTTTATCTGACTACTGTGTGAAACGCGACCAGATCCTTTTGCGTTATGGATTGGTGATCATTGGAATCGATGCAACGTCCTTTGGAAAGCTGAAGCAACGGGTAGCTCAAAGCATACCGAAGAGTCGATGGGAGTCGAAGATTGGGATATCCTCACGTGTGGCTGGGTTTGGGGAGTAATTTAGAAAATGGAAGGAATTCATATTTTTAGAGCTTTTGAGTAGGGTTTGTGAAATTGCTTAGTGTTGCTTCTTGCTTATTCTTTGCTGGCAGTTATTAGTCTGTGTAAGTGTGGGTGTGACCTGAAGATGGTATCCAATCCTGTATGTAAGCGTGGGTGTGGCCTGAAGGTGGTATCCAATCCTGTATGTAAGCGTGGGTGTGGCCTGAAGGTGGTATCCAATCCTGTATCTAAATGTAGATGGGTGTGACCTTGAAAATGGTATTCAATCCTGTATGTAAGTGTGTATGGCCTGAAGGTGGTATCCAATCCTGTACGTAAGTGTGGGTATAGCCAGAAGGAAGCATCTAATCCACAGTGGAATTGTGGGTGTAGTCTGAAGGACATATCCAGTTCTGTGTAGGTGTGGCTTGAAGGAAGTATCCAATCCTGTGTGGGTATAGGCAGAAGGAAGTATCCAATCCTGTGTGGGTATAGGCAGAAGGAAGTATCCAATCCTGTGCTGTGTAACGGTCAGCCTGCGGCTCCAGTGTGTTTGTGTAGTCAGAACCTCATGAAACAAAATCAATGGCAGCTTCCTCTGCTGTGTTACTGTGTCCGGTAATGGCCTATTTGTCTGTGTAATCCAACCCTCCCTGTCGAAGGTGAGCATCAGTTCAGCTGTGTGTGTGTGTGTGTGTGTGTGTGTGTGTGTGTGTGTGTGTGTGTGTGTGTTTGGGGGAGGTGTTACAGGAACATCAGTGTTTTTTTTAAGATGTATTTCTATATAAAATATGAGATGTGCCAGTGCAGTAATAATTTCATTGTAAGTGATTTCTTTTTCTGTATCTGGTACCTGTAACTGATAATCCATTTGCTTTAATATTCTACAGCCTTCACCAGAAGTTCTCACTTTCTGTTCAGTGTGCCTCAGTTTTAATGATTCAGACAACACTTCTTGTGAAAGATGCGGGTCAGTCGGGGGGATGCGTGAACATTTAGACGTCAGGCTGCTGTATGGTTAGACGTGATGAATCTTTGCTGGGTTTCATAATAAAAGTCCTTAGCATCATTGGTCTTTACATGTTTTTTTGCCTTTGCTCTCTGAGCTGGATTAGACCTTTTGTAATGCTTTATGAGAATCACCGATTTACTTTGCAGCGCTCCACTCTGAGCCCTAAACTAAACAAATCATTCCCATTGGCCATTAGTACCCACACCACGACCTGTCCTGTACCATTTATCCAAATGTATAACACTCTATATTGTGCACACCTTACACACTGTTCTCTACAGCCTGTATATCACACACCGACCCTTATATAACTCCTCACATGTTCCATGTATGGGACCTGTTGCCGTAGTGCATTATGGGACAGTACGTAATTTGATGTTTTTGCCACGTATGGTTGTTCCTCGTGCTGCCACAGGACAGTATTATAGCTGGATGGTGGTTACTAAGGTGGTGCTTGTCTGATTTGGCACGTTACTTTGAAAAGGTCTTGCGTCACGTCTTTGTGCATGTAGCACCTTATTGGGTCTTTTATGCTGTTTGGGAGCCTCTTTCTTCAGGCAAGACCCAGCCGTTCCACGTCTCCAGCACCTTTGGGTGTTCTGTTGAGCCCCGCGCCACACTGGTGGTGCTGATTAGCTTTCATCCGCATCAGGTTAATATAAACCCAAACATATTCGAGAAAAATTAAGCTGAGATCGGCAGATCTTGGGAAGAGGAGGCCTAGTTACCCATGATGATGCGCGTGTTCTTGAGCGAGGCGGTCCAGTCCCTTACAGTGTCCTGCTTTTCCATGCCTCCAGCTTACCCACCCCCACTAGGACACTGAAAAGCACCGCTCAGGCGAGTAATCTGCAAGAAGACAGATTACCTTTGTCCCTTTCTTCTGTCATCTATTTTGCGCTGACCTCTGTGACCTCCCTGCCTGAATGCGTCGCTCCTTTCCCCGCTTTCCCCCAGAGCTCTCTGAGGACAGTCAGGGCTGCTGCTGTAGTCTGAACCCACCCGTCCACCCTGCAGGCACAAAGCTCTGCTGTTTGTCCAGCCCGTGTTTCTTCACACCCTGGGGGTTGGCTATGGAGCTGCGGCTCTGATCTTGGACCTGTTGTCCAAAATGATCCAAGCCTTTCTGAGGACTGATTGTGCCTTTGATGAATAGCGTTAAACTTTCCGGCAAACAGGGGCGGGGCTGCTGTCGGGAGTGCCGAGTCTATGAGTCATGTGACAAGCAGGAAGCACAATGCCCACACAGGTCAGCAAAGGTCACTGTCTGTTGACCTCTGACCTGTCACCCCCACCACCCCACCCAGGTGATCCAAATGTCTTTATATTTTGCTACTTTTTTCTCTTCTCACCTCAACACTTTTTAAATGCACAGTAAGACAACCTCTGTCTCAGTCATGGTAACTGGTACACCAATAAACTTCGCTATACTGAATATCTTAATGACAATGAAATGCTAACTGATATTAAAGATAAAAATAAAGATTTTTTTTAAATTTCTGGTTTAAGTTATGATGATGATGAGTTGCCATGGTTTCCCTCAGTTAATGCACATGTTCACAGCACGGCAGCTGAAAGGAGCACAGGAGACATTTTCAGGTAATGAACAATACAATATGAGTGTTGCTACAATAGCCACATCGCTGGAATACATCAGTAATGACACCTCTGCTTCTCTCTCCGATGGGTCCCTTATACTGATGCTTTCCATAAAACAGTCAACAAAGCATCATGGGTAAAAAGTTCCATGACCATAAACGAACTGTTTCATTTAACCACTGTATCTGCAACCATCTACTTCCTTTGCTGCTAATACATTTACAGCATGGGAATATTTCAGACTTTCCCCATATTGATGTGCTCTCAAATTGTTATATAAATTAAGGCCCTTAAGGACTCAGAATTGCATGTCTTGGTTGTGTATCCAGCATGTGTCTGGAACAGAGGCCAGAGTGTAGACATAAGCTTTTTGGTGTATACAACTAACTGGATTTTGGTGTTGGTAAAATGAGGAAAAGGAGCAAGATGAAGAAGGAGGCAGGGAAAGGGCATAGGAGACCCAGTAAGAGATCAGTCTGAGGCCAAATATTACACCTGAGAGATCCCTTGAAAGTCTCAAACTGCGATTGTCCACATTACATTTTTAATATGACTCAGTGTGACCATATGTAACAGATGCCAGAACAGTTTATGATTAAGTTGTGTCAATGAGGCAACGCAAGGAACTAAGACTGTGGAAATTAAGCTGGGAACGTCCTGGGTCATTGAGATACATCATTAACTGCCCGTCTGCCTGCTGCAGGTGCAGGCTGTGTATCCCCTGCGTTTCATTATTGGGTTATCATCAGAGTGTGAAAGCTTTTCCCAGTCACATGACAGCCTGCTGGTGAATGGCATGCTCACAGTCCAATCAGCAGCAGTCTGTTTTTGTGCTGCGTCACCCTCTGATTGTGTACTGTCCGTGTGTGTGTGGCACCCTTGCTAAGGATTAGTTGTTAATGTATTGATTAAGGTTTCTTAAATAGCCCAAGGCAGAGATTGATATCCCAGGATAGAGGAAGGCTCAAGGTGAAAGGTGCCACAATGGAAGAACAGTCTTCACCTTCCCATAATCCTTTGAGAGGAGAAACGGGAGCATGTGAGGTCAGCAGCTCGAGGCGGGTGGGTACCCAGAGGACCAATTCCTTGTCCCCACTGAGTGGCAGTGTGTACACACAGCATCCTGGAGGACCTGTGTGTGCGCAGTCACATGATTTTACACACCCACACATGCAGTGACACAGATTTCACAGCCACACATGTAGTCACGCAGATTTCACACACATACATACTTGCACAGATTTCGCTCTCACACACAAACACATGCGGTCACACAGAAAGACGCATATGTTTGTGAGCACACACAAATGCTTTTTATAGAAGTCATTTATGGAGGAACAAAAAGAGCATGGGGAGGTGCAGACGCGATCCTGGCTGTCAGCGGGAGAAATGACAGTGCCATTGTATCCTTGATCAAGGACTGCCGCTGTAGCACCCGAGATACACAGCCCTGTTCTGCACGAGGGGCCGTAGTCAGCTGTGTGGAAACCGTACTGTACATCCAGCTGTCTGGCTCAGACCGCGGTTGCCAGAATGGGCTGTATGACGAGGCTTCCGCAGCTAACTGGACTCAGCGTAACATATAAAGTTAGTTTGACTACAGTATCCACCATCACCTTGTTAATTTACACCTCATGTTTACTGGGACTGACTGACATCTTGTGCTCTTAGAGAGGGTTTGCCTGAGAGGAGTACCAGCAGCTGGTCTGTACTGGTGGGTCATGGGCGACCCTGCAGGGCATGTGGTGACCCCCCCCACCATGCTTGCTTTCCTTCCCTGATGTGTATCTGCTGAAATCTGGCTTATGCCTGCTCTCGCATCCCTGAGAATTCTTCGACAGGACCGGAGACAATGACAGTCTGTTCTCTGCCAGGGCACTTTCCCAGACCTGTCCTCGGGCTGCCATGGACAATGTAACTTTTCTAACAGTCCATTCAGAGGCCAAAGAGCCCACGGGTCAAGACTTTGACTGGAAATGCCAGAGTCAGATGGGGCCCCGGCCCTGGAACACGAGTGCAGGACACCGAGCCTGCACTGATGCTTGCGCTGTACCGAGAAATGCGTCCGGAAACAGTGCCATGCCGCATTGACATTTTAACACGCATTTTACCCTGTGTTACTTTGGAAGGGAAACAGTGACACCACTGTTCTGCTGGGCGGAGGCTGTGCTGAGAGGGCCCGGTGGGGAAAATTCCGTGTTAGAGCCCACGGCAGTTTCGGTAAACTTGTTAGAGTCCAGGTTAACTAAGTTCATCTATTTAGTTAGAGCCTTCACACATTGAGTTAACCTGAACTTAGCGAGCATGAATTTTTGCTTAAATTGGATGGATAGTGTGCAAGAACTCTGTAGTTAAACTGGATAGTTAGATTAGTGTCCAGGGTTGTTGGGTTAAACTGGCTAATTAGTGTCCAGGGGTGCTGGGTTAGAAATGTGGCAAAAGCCCGTGTACCTGCCCGACACATTGAGCGCAGTCACCTTTGTTTGAGCGGCTCTTTCAAAGCACCCATGGGCATGACGGCGGTATTTAAGTGTCCATTAGAAAGCCTTGGCCTTTTCCTCATCTCTTAAGTCATCGTCCTCATCCTCTTCACACTTTGTGGGGTGCGTTAATCCTCTCCAGGCAGCGCTTTCAGTCTTCTAGTGGTTTTAAACTGTAATTATTGGTCTGATAGTGAGAAATGGTACATTTAGGTTATTTATTTATTTAGCCGAGTTTCTTAATGTGACTAGAATGTTCTTTCTTTTTCACCTGTGGTTATGGATGGCAAATGATTACATGCAATGCCTAATTACTATAATACATTATAGGAACCCTGTGGATGATCAGGGACTGTGTGTGTGTGTGTGTGTGTGTGTGTGTGTGTGTGTGTGTGTGTGAGCCCATAAGACAAGTAGAATTTTTACGTATGTAAAAACACCTGCATTTTAATGGGAAAAGCAGCCTAAGGTATTGCTCATTAAATCTTTTATATAGTGGAGCTGATAATATCTTTGGAAGCATTTGGAAAAGTTTCTCTGAGCCTCAGTAAGAGAGGACAATATCAGTGCAGGTGGGTTTGGAAGGGCTGCTGTGAGTGTGTGACGTACATGTCAGTGTGCAGACGTTTTACGCCATGCACAACATGCGCTGTTCAGTTTACTGCACGGGCCTGTTTGGAAAGGCCCTCTCCACACTGTGCAGTTCACACATTGGAAGGTACATCCATGGTGGCAGCTTGAAGAGGACGCCAGGTTTCAGGATGCAGTGATGTGTGTTCTCAGCAGGCTGCTTCTTGGCTGTGATGTTCCTGGGTGTTCATGTCGTGGTCAATACTGGCTTATGAAAATGGTCCTCTTTGGGATGTCAAGGGAGGGAGAGGAAAGAGAGAGACGAGGAGAGAGAAGAGGAAGAGGGGAAAGAGGGAGACGAGGGAAGGGAAGGAGGGAGCACTTTTCAGGTGCCTGCCTCCTACACAGCTGCACTGCAGAGTCATGCTATCATCATCTGGCTGGAAGGCAGCCAGCCTTGGACCCAGAGATATGAGAGAGAGAGAGAGAGACACACACACACACACACACACATACACACACACACACACACCCCTATATTTATAATTCCCCATTGATCCTTTTTAACGTCATTAACAAATCTTTTATGGACATTGACGGTTTTGGGGATATACTTTAACACTGCCACTGGTGTTCATGTCCGTGGCCATTGGTCTTGTGGGGTGTTTTTTTTTTTTTTTTTTTTTTGAGATTTTGGCTTGTTTTGATAACATTTGTTAGTCAGCTCATTGCCTTTATATGAGTGACTGTTCTGTGCTTTTCTTGACTCAATGTCCTCTTTTAATAGCAATCCGTCTCTGCATTCCCTCACACTAACCTCTTTGCATCTGTCTTTTCTTATTTTAGGTAAGTTAAGATTTTGAACGGTGACTGGATCCACTGCCCTCCAATGTTACATAAGGTACATTTTCTTGCGTGTTCCCTGTTCATGAGGCTGCGTGTCCTGCTTTGTGTTATGTCGCCTTCAGGCCACCGTAGCAGTGAGTCTCTAGGCTTTCATTGTTGAGCTTCTTGACCTTGTGGACCCCAAAATTCCACCAACACTTGTCATAGTATATGACAATTATGGTCTCCATTATTTCTGAGCTTTAGACCATCAGAAAGACTTAAGGAGTTTACACTACAGTGCTGGGTGTGCTTGTTGATACAGACACCAGTTCACCCCCAATGCTGCTCTTTCTTCTTACACTTAGCCTTGTTCTTGACACAGATGTATGGGTCTTCGCTAACCAATCGATTTTAGTTTTCCTGCAGTCGTGCCAGAGCTGTTGCTCCTCTGACAGAAGGCTCACCTGCAGGTTTTCTTGTTTAGTTCTGTAGAGGGTTTATATGAAATTCACACAAACACATCGAACACTGGAACACACGTTGTGCTGCAGTCTCAAAGCGCGGTTCGAGAAAATCGTATTTTCACGTGGTCCTCTTGAGCTGATTCCATGGGGATCTCACACGGTTCTTCCACCTCTGCTGGTGTCTTGTTTAAACCCTTGGAATCCAGACTGTAAATGGGCACACCTGTGTCTTTTTGTGTGATCAAAACCCTTGGCTTTGTGTTGAAATCTAAAAGGTTATTTCCTGCTCCAAGTATGTACAATATACAGGAACATTAATATAAATATGTTATACAGGTATGCTGATAGGCAGTTAAAGTGTTGTTATTGAAGTCTAAACTGTTCTGTGTTTAGCGTTTATACTCCTTTGGTTTGTTTGAGAAAATCTGAGGTTTTTTTTGAATCGTCCTACTGATTTTTCTAAGGTGCATATGTTTGTGTGAAATTATTTGTGACTTAACACGTTGACCAAGCCTTTTAATGTGGTTTGTTTATTTGGGGCTTTTAACGTCAGTTCTCTGTGATTGCAGCATGCTAGTAAATGGAAAGACTGTATAGACCTTTAAGTGCTGTCAACATTTTTTAAATGATTGTGCTGGATTTAACATGGTTTTTCTTGATGTTGGATGGAAAATTTGACTGATATTTGGTGCTATGAATGTATTGTTGTACTGTGTATTTAACCCACGGGACAAACAATGTTAATATTTTGGTATTTATCTTAACTGAGAGTAATAGGAAATAAATGGGAAAGTTGAATCCAAAATTGCTTAATATAGTTACTCCTTTTATTCCTTCATTTTGTAGCTGTTTATCCTACACACACACACACACACACACACACACACACGAGTTGAATATGTAAACTCCACAAACACAGAGCTGAATTTGTGAGGTGACAGGGCTCCCCACTGACTCACCCAACCTTTTATATCACTTGTGTGATTTCGTATGCACACAGGTTAGGCTTGAGGGCTAGTTTGGGCTTTGAACCAATAGCCATGCCTGCTTCCACTCTGTAAGCACTGTGCCTGCACAGAGGGCTGAAGCTGATGAAGCTGCAGACGCTTACAGACTTCCAATGTGTCAACACTCCTTACCCTCCACCTCTCTGGGCCCTGCAAGTGTGGGCTCCGCCCATGACACCAGAGTGCCCCCAGGTCCCCAGGGCAAACACCACAGAGGGCCATCCAAAAACGTCCCAGGCCTCGACTCTGTTCAGAGTAACAGACTGCGCTTCTAAGACAGGGAAATGTTGTCACGTTGATGGAGCATCATGGCAACGCTTTAGCACTCTCCCCAAGAAGGCTTCATCATAAGTGGGGAGCAAAACACAGAAAATGCTTCTTTATTTAATCACTGTAGAGCAGAGAAGTGAGAGCACTATAGCCCCCCTTCTCATGTCTTGTTTAATTACTGTAAGAGCTACTCCACTTTTGAGTTAGCTGGAGGATTTCGGCTTCCATTCTGGTCTCCATGGGCACCTAGTGATTCACTCCCACCTTATGAATGCAACCAGGTGACATGACACGTGGACAGACTGGTGCTGTCTTTGTCCTTTGTCCCCAGGGCTTACTCTTTCCACACTTTGTATCACAAAGACCAGTCTGAAAAGACCTGCTGATTGTGATTTTGTCCCTTGTCTGGACATTCAGGGCTGGGGGTGGTAGCGAAAATCTTGCCACATCGTTTCTGCTGGACAGGCGGTGTTTACATTGGCTACTTTGGGGTCTGAAGGCTCTGATGTTGTGTTGGAGGTGGGTGGATTTTTTTTTTTCAAGGGACGTTACAGTGACAAGGACAAATAGGGATGTCTGTAATGGTGAGTGGGGGAAGGGGTGTGTCTCTCTTATCCACCTCTGAGTGCTGTATAACTCGATAAGGTGCTGGGCCCATCATGTGTACATGGGGTGAGAATAAGTATTGGATTAGCCTGGCTTCCTCCCTGCCTGAGCTATAAAAGGTCTTTTCCCAGAACAGAGACCAAGTACTGTAAGTGCTGGTGCTGTGTAGAAAAATGTGTGCCAAGGCTGGTCACTACATATACATGCTCATAACCATTTGTTTGTGTGTGTGTGTGTGTGT
>JABJVR010046996.1:16522-29481 GCA_025773905.1 Chitala chitala
TGTAGAAAAATGTGTGCCAAGGCTGGTCACTACATATACATGCTCATAACCATTTGTTTGTGTGTGTGTGTGTGTGTCTGTGTACAGAAGGTTGTATTGTCCCTGCCACACCTGGTTTGTACCAGTCTGTTCCACCTGACATCTTCATTATTACAGAATAGGCGGTTTTCTTTTTTAGCTAACACCGCCCTCTTGTGGTTCCTTTAGGAAAATGCAGCCCATTCCCCAACATGTCTTCTCTTACAGGCATCTTTTGTTCCTACACTAATCATTGATGCCACTGTGGTGACAGGTGCGCAAGGAACCTCTCAGTAACTCTGTTTGGATGCTTTCTTCTGTATGCTTCTGCTGTTGTATTCTTGTTGGGTATAAAACCATGACAGTTACATTTAATACACAACCGTCACTTTCCCAGTTAACCAAGTGGGCTGGATACATGTGTTGTATGTAATTCTGGTGAAGCTGCTAATGTGAGTGAAATGCAAGCTGGAGTCCTCCCTCATGCTGTCCCACCCTGAGTGACATCACTGGTCTTGCACCGTGCACAGAATTGGACGAGGTACCGGCTCAGAGCTCGGCTCTCATGACTTCTGTGATGGTGGAGGGATGCGACACTGCATCTTGCCACGAGTTAACATGTGCCACTGGTGTCCACGTGGTCGCCCTTATCTTTACTGGATGTCCAATGGCATTTTTAGGGTGTCGTCAGGATAAGGAACTGCTGACTTCTTTTGCCTTGCTGTCATCTCTGGATAAAGGGCTGAAGAGCAGCATTATCTGTGATATCAGTGCCTCCACTGGTGCTGTGTGAGTGAGGCTACTGTGCTGAGGTCAGGTGTTACCGGTGTCTAATCTCTACCAGTGTCACCACTGCAACCGCAGGCATTGTCCGTGGGTGTGATGTGAACTTATAATTCAGTTTATTTTTATATAGCGCCTTTCACAACTGTGTGCTTCAAAGTGCTTTATAACTTATAGCGCTTTATAATTTATAACTGGGTGGCTTCTACTTCAAATCCCAGGGAATGGAAGTCATCTTTGTTGTTGTTTTTGGCATATTACAGTTAAACTCGTCTGCTAAAATATGTAGCTGTATCTGAGGGTAACGATAAAGAGTCTGCAATGTGGCAAAATTGTGTCCTGAGGTCTTGATGTACACTCAGACCGTATTTCATCATAACTTGTCTTTGGAAGTTTTATTGCTTAGCAGCAGTGGCTTCTATTTATTTTCATTTCTTTTTCATAATGGCTTTTATTCTTATTTTAGTTTAAGATGCATAAAATGGGAAAGTAAAGTGGGACAAAACAAATTCAGATTTTGGACGCACGTAAAGGTATAATAACAGTTTTGGGATTTTAACCTGTTGGTGACAAGCTTTGCCTATGCCAGTTCTGAAGGTGGCTTTATGTGGATGCCAGTCACAAGAAAGCCCCCAGCTGACTGTCTCAGAGGGGCCAAATTTCAGCTGGTCACCATTAAAACTGATCCAGGCATACTTTGTTAATTTACTATGAAGTTACAAATAGAAAAGCTGGGCAACTACATACGGCAGGAGAATTTGTGAGTGCTTGTGACCAGAGTTCACTCCTCCCAGAGCCCAGTCCTCCCAGCCAATAGCCCTTCTTACATTTTGCTAGCAAACAAAGAACCAATGACTCGTGAGGGTACTGCTGTCAATCACATGGAAAGCAAAGCCGTTTCATTCTGTTTAGACCAATATGAAGTAATTTAGTTTGAACAAAATGCTGCATATTTATGTTCAGTTTATTAGAAAAAAATATGTATACCATAAACACTCATTTATTTTGATTAACACTAACCCACTCATTCCTTTTTTGAGTGCATTGCTTACAACAGTGTAGCCATGCGGTTTCTTGATCTATTTAAGTTATATTTGCTTGGACATTATGACTCAACTTTAGGGAATATAAAATTTAAGTGGCAGCAATTACCAAGACAACAGCCAACAATGATACAAGCATGTAATTATTTTTCTTAACTCACTGATCCAAATGAATGACAGAAGACTTAGTATTAATTTGTCAGTAACAAGCACTCACAACTAAGTACAATTTAGTTGTATTAAGAGAGCAACCAACCGCAATGTCGAAGTGGATGCGTGACCAATCTGCCGGTGACTGATTGTGACTACGTGCCTGTCTGTGGGACACTAACAATCCTGGAGGCTTGAGAAAAAAACATTTTAAAATCAGATACAAATAATTTCAAGACCAATGAACAGCAAAGCTGTGAAAACCTTTGCTGAAAATCATTGTGGATGAACTTTAAATTTTTACGTTTTTTGTTTTTAATAATTCTTTTGCTTTCTCTGTACGTCCCCAGAGTTTTTGTATGGTGCTGTGGGTGTCATTAATGCACATTGCAGTATTTAAAACTTTTATGATGCCACTGTTCACTTGTGCACATATTTTTTTGTTATGATCAATTTATATTAAAAAGGTTTAGATTCTAAATCGTTGCTGTGGGTGTAAATATTAAAAAATTGACAATAAGGAAAAGAAAACAAGTTTTCGATAGAGGAGGTGTGAAGAGGGTTCGACTTCTATATGTAAACCAAACTCAGCTAAAGTACGAGTGTGTCTGGTGAGAACACGTGATGCTGAATACATCCGATTAGGATCCAAAGTGGCAGGTAGTGAGGCTGAACCAATAGCACAACTCACTTATTTACAATTCAGAATACTGCATTCAGATAGGCAGGATAGATGTAATGCAAATAAGTGCATCTATTTCTCCAGTGGGCCCCAGTCATCTGGACATGTTCCTAAGTGGACCTTGAGTCACAAAATGATAAAATACCCTGTGCTATCTAACTTTGATCACAACGACAGAGGTGGTTTCAGAAAATAAATATCTGTAAAATGAGCGCTAAGCGGAAAATCTATAGACCTGCTCTGCCTCCTTTGGGAAAAGGTCAGAGATGTTATCTATATAAGTAATACCTTCCATGCAGCTCAGATTGTGTCTTGCATATGTGTTTAAAGGCTTACATATCCCAGAGGCATGCCTTTTGTCCAAATGAGGCTTTGATCTGTTTCAGGAGTGAGCGAAACTTTGAGCAGTGCCCTTTTGTATGGCCTTTGAATGCATGTTATTGACAAAGTCGTGAGCAAACAGTCTGGGTTTGGAGCCTCCTTTGAATACTGCCATCTTGTGGCGGAGCATGGCACTGCAGGGAACAAATGTTGTTTACCCTTGACTGATCCGCGTTTGCTGAATAATTAAACACTCACCTGTAGTCTGCTTTTTGATTAACTATTTATGCAGGACCATGCAGACACATCTGTTCAAGGAGGCCCATTTGACCGCTGAAGGTGTCGGGGATATTTATTTTATCCTCTACAGTTATTTCTCATAATTGACTGGCTTACTTGCGCACAGAAAACACATTCAGGACCTGTTATTGTGATAAGTTACCAAGGAGACATGATTGCACAGTTACAACGACATGTTTGATATGCCTAATAAAAAATAATTTCATTTTCTGCTGTGCACAGCCAGTTAACTTATTTATTTATCATTGTCAAGCATCATATTAAAAGTGTTCCCCCATATACCAGTAGTTATAAATTACCAATTAAGTAATATGGTTTTGTAATTGTGTACATGGTGCTTTATGGCCTTATATTAAATTTTGTGTATGTTGTTCTGTTGACAGGACGTAATGACTTGTGGAAAAGCCTGGTATCCGTTACACGGCTTAATTACTGTTCAGCATCTGGTGTCTGACAGAGACTCTTAACCCTTGATGTCAGGGCAAACGATATGCCATTACATCACCCTTCAGTTCACACTGGGGAGGGGGCGTGGTTTTCCCAGGACGCCTCTGCCAGGCATCCTGGATAAACCATTTACAAATCATTGTGAAAACTCCACACAAATTTCAGTGTGCTCTCTATGAGAATGGGTCCTAAATTGCATGATCTTTGATTCTGGGTTCTGGGAGGACTGGGCTTTAGGAGGAGTGAGCTCTGGGAGGAGTGGGCTCTGGGCTCTGGGAGGAGTGAGATCTGGGCTCTGGGAGGACTGGGCTCTGGAAGGATTGAGCTCTAGGAGGAGTGGGCTCTGGGCTCTGGAAGGAGTGAGCTCTAGGAGGAGTGGGCTCTGTGAGGAGTGAGCTTTTGGCTCTGGGAGGAGTGACATGTGGAGGACTAGGCTGTGGGAGGAGTGACATCTGGGCTCTGGGAGGAGTGAGCTCTGGGCTATGGCTGTGAAGCACTATTCAACATGGCTAAATGTCAGTCCTGCTGCCATAGTGTGTCTCTCCCACTCTCTGAGCAGCTCCACTGCTCTGCTTTACGTCCACTAGTTTAGTGTGATGGATACATCTCTTAACTTGCTTTGCTTGTCAGAAGCCCACATTTAACATGCCTTACAGTAAAGTACAGGAAAGGGCTTGTATATTTCCAGTTAAGGTGGTCCGGCAGTGCTGCCCTCTGACTATAAGGCAGCCATGCTCCTTTGCGTCTTGGTTCCTCCTTAACATCTGAATTAGGCCACCTTGTGACAGCAGGCCCTCTTCAGCATGAATTTTTTATTCAATGTTCTTTGTTTATTAGAATATTTGGGCTCCACTGGGCCCCTCTGTGTGCTGTTTTAATAGTTTCACGCCTCTTCAGAGGCTCAGCTGTCCCCGTCCTGACCAGATGAAGGAGCTCGCCCCAGACACGCCTGGATGCATGTTAGCTCGGGGGCTTAGGAAACGTCATGTTAACTAGCGTGGTCCCTAGGGGCCAGAGATGCACACACACGCACACACACACGCACACACACTCAACATCCGTCCCAATATTCCTCTCCAGGATGTTTTTTTTTTTGGAAAATAATTGAAAGGATAACATTTCATATGCAACATTTTATATTGTAAGAAGTTTTACTAGCTGAGAACCCAAAATATTAATTACAAATTTGTTGCTGTCTGAAAGTTTAGATGTTTTTTTTGTTAAAAATAATGTGTGAATGACATTAACTAGCTAATTCTAGTATTATAAAAGTAATTTTGTGGGCATGGTATTGCTACGAATACTGGTTTTTATCCATGTCAAATGCCTATATTAGAAAGCGATTTATAATTTTTTTTTGTTTGGCACTGTCAGCGTTTACTTTGATTTTGGAAGAGTGTACTTAGATGTAACTGGCAATGCGTTTCTTTGTCTTCAGAATGCACTGTTGGTATTCTGCTCCCAGCATTCTCTGTGCTGTTGCCCTGGTAACCGACACCTGGGCCAGCATCTCCCAGGAGATGCTCACATGACTGATGAGATCTCTCGGAGATGAGCTAAGGCGCAGCCGTGACCGGTCCCTGCTCCGCCTCGGAAATCTCATTATGGGAGCGGTGATCAATACGGAGTCCTGCAAGGTGGTGGGGGGAGTGCGTTTCGCATCCAAACCCCCCAAACTAGCCTGTTCCCTGCCGCAGAAGAACCGTCCGCTCCTTCGCAGTTCCCTTTGCAGTAGTAAATATGTGTGAAGCGGACGGGTGGTTGAGCTCGTCGTGTCATTTCTCCATGCTCTGAGTCTGTGAAGTCACTCTGATTGGCGGGAGGGCTTTGTGGGCCGATTCCCAGCATTCTGTCTGGTTCTCTGCTGTTCCTCTCTGAGCAGCCTGTCTTTCTGCATGCTGCAGGTCCCACAGGACTCCAGAGAAAGTTTCCACAGGTCGTGCTGGCTTCTGTCGTACAAAAATACAATGGACGGAGCAAGACCCTGTCCCGCCCTGTTTCAGCGAATGCGTTTATGATTTGAGCCTAACCGCTGTGCTGTTTACCGAAGTGGTGCCCTCTTGTGGTTATGAGAAGATACATGTTTTGTTTTTGAGGGCAGGTCATTGATTTATTTCTCAGTTGGTTAAGAGGAAGAGATGCATCTTTCTCATATTGAGCAAAACAGAAATGAATGATTTCTTTCTTTTGGACTGTATATCTTCAGTGTATTACTGGATCTTAACATTACAGCAATATTCCTGCATGCTGTGATTCCTGTCATTTCCTCTCAGCAGATGGAAGCTGCTCTGCTCCTCCTGCTCCAAGACCCTCCAGCTGTCCTCGGACATTTTGACTGAAATCCAGTCTTGCAGAAGACAACATTTGCAAATGTCAGTTCTATACCAGTAATTTAACATTTAGAAAGTGGATTTGCTTTAGAGGTTTATAGATGGTTTTCAACACACACACAGCATGTACAAGGGGTTTGGTTTTTATCAGGTGGAAATGTAAACCTTTGCGTAGATGGTCCAGACAATAATGCTGTCCAAACACAGAAAACTCTTCCCCACCCTAAGGGACATTCTCCCAGTATCACCATTGGTTTTGATCTTGAATGCTGAAATGGGAAGCTTGTGTGATTCAATGATGGTTGCCATGGCGATCCACTCAAATTTCATTACTATAGCAACACAGATTCTGGGGCCTAAGCGCTGCCCCGCAGGATACCAGGTAGTAGCATACGCACAGTACTGAACACACAGAGCCTTCATGTATGAGCATCGCCAGTGCAATTTCATTCCTGCTGCTGAAGTGAAGAGAAAAGGCACATCCTCTTTTGAAATTCTGATACGGTTTCTAGGGCAATTACCCACATCCTGCGGTTGGTTCCTGTTAATCGTAGGTTTTTTGTTAGCATTGCATTTTGCTTTGAACTAGCAGTGCTCAAATGAGAATATGTGATATTGACATGCAAAATTGGATAATTTCCCAGATGAAGATGTACACATGAGCCTTAAATATAACATTGTGCAATTTAATAAAAGGCTGCCCCTCAGTGCTCACCCGGCTGTGTGTGGTTGAGCTTTCTGTGAACATGGCACAGCGAGCACATTATAGCTGTGTCACTGTTTGAGTGGTCAGGGAGAGCCCCACCCCAGCAGCCTCTCCTAGGAGTCCTGTGGTGCATTGTGGGAAGTTTGGAGGAGGGCCCTGAGTCAGTAACAAACATCTAAGCTTTGCTCAGCTAGGAAATGAGGTTCGAGCAGCTTCCTACAGAGGCAAGCGTGACAGCACATCAGCAGCCCAGGTTTCTCTTTTCACTTTTATAAACCTCTTGCCTCTCGTTCCAGCTTACATTGTTTTAAGAGTTTGCGGGACGTTTAACGTAATTAGAACGTAGTGTGAACGTCGGTGAGTGCCACATGGGATGTGGATGACAGAGTGGAGGACTGTATGAGCAGTGATGCCGTCCCCCTGGCCATGCGTGGTGGCGTCTGACATGCCTGCTCTGTATCTGGGCGTAAAGCCCCTGCGCTTTTCCCTCAGCCCCATATATCTCCCCTAATGATGGCGGGTCAATAACCCAGAAACACTGCTTCATCACTCAGCGAGCGGGACACTGTGCAACTGGCGAATGTGACAGTAATATGGATGTGGTGTTTTTGAATGAATCTGGCTGCATTGCAATGAATCCCTTATTGATCCTTCAAAGAGGACACCTGGCATTCAGGTTCACGGGCTCCTTATCTGCAGCGCTGTTCTCTGAAGGCGAACCTCCCTGGCACTGTTTGGGCTGGGCAGAAGAGAGCAGGAGAATGGCAGTAGGGGAGGAGACGAAGCAATGAGGGTTGTGGAAAGAGGGGGGGGTCTGCCTGGTTAAGGAGGGGGGACTGCCCAAAACAAGGCCTTGGTGTCACTTACTGAGTGGGCGATATGCCTTCCCACATTCCCAAAAGTGTCATGGACTGTCACAAAGGTCGCCTTCACCATGGGTGTGTGTGTCCGTGCGTGTGTGCGTGCGTATGTGTGTGCGTGCATGTGTATGTGTGTGCGCTTATGCGTGCGTGCGTGTGTGTGCATGCGTGCTTGCGTGTGTGTGTGTTTTTGTGTGTGTGTGTGTGAGTGATTGTGAAGCGGGGGGGGTGCGGTCAGAGTCAATTACAATTCTCTGTCAGTGCCGGAGGGTGAGGGAAGAATTTTCCAAAAATAGGGGGAGCGGAGGAGTGTCAGCCCTTGGCTTTGAGGGTCTAATTGCAGATGAACACAGAGTTATAAAGCATGTAATAATGGCACTCAGAAAAATTTAAATTAAGATGGCTGAAGAGCGTACACATTCATAAATATTGATGGCTGTTTTTAGAATGGTGAAATTAGGGCTTCCGGCACGTATTGTAAGGAAAGATTGGGGAGGAGGTTCCAGAACGGTGCTCTGTGTATGCGTGCGTGCGTGTGTGTGTGTGTGCCACAGAGTGCCAGACTGCATACGTGCTGGCCTTTCACCCAGCGACTCTGACAGGCGATGAGGACCGTGGGTGAAGAGCCAACACTGCCTAATGAAATATTAATACCTGGCCTCGCACCAGATGTCTCATTGAACAACCCAGAGAAAGTGGCACGTGGCACCCTGCGCTCCTGGGGGGATGGGGGGTGAGGTTGAGTGGAAGGGGGGGGCAAGGGCAAGTGTCAGTTTTCCATAATACCTGCAGTTCTGAGGCTCCTTCTGACAAGGCTAGCAGGAACGTTTAAACTGGTACCTGGCTGAGTGGTACAGAACTGTTCAGCTGTTTTTCCCCTGTCACACTCACATCTCTGCTCTGTCCAAGGAGTCCTGAGTCCTTAGATGTGCCTTATTTATACAGCTCAGCTCATAAGCGTACCTGCCCGGTGCAGGTAATTTGTTTAGAGTAATTATGGTGATTAGTACCATACAATAAATGTTCATTTCTGTGATGACAAATAGCTTAATCTGTGTAATTTTGTAAGATAAAAGATGTACAGACGCCACTCTACTTATGAACATCCGACTTGAGAACATTCATAGATATGAACAAAGGTCGCTGTAACTTAAATTTTTGTTTGGAGAAAGGAACTGGAGAGCCGAAGCTAAAAAAATTTACATGCGCAGCTCTCCAGTCAGGTACGGCGTGTTGACGCTACATACGCCGGACAGCACGTACACGTATGTGAACACGTACGCCAGAGTGCTCTAAGATTTATCGTGATTTATCATGAATTATCCAGTGCATCTTGTGTCCATCATAGCTGGTGAAAAGCGTCAGGCTAGTGATGTTAGTGGTAGTGCTAAAAAGCGACAAGCCATCTCAACGGAAACAAAGAAGGCGATAATTATTAATATGTAGGAGTTTTGAGGGGAAAATAAACGCAGGAGGCGAGTGTTTTGTCAGCCCACCCGAAAACAGGGACTTTAATGCTTTCCATTCAACAGCAAGGAAAAAAGAACACCAGGCGCGTAGCCCATACGGAATAAACTGTCGCCTTCCTAAAAGGGGCAGTCGGGTTGGTGAGCTCGCTTTCATGGTAACCTCCACAATTATAAGACACCAAACTTTTTATGTTTTAATACAACTTTATTATATAACTAACACGCTGTAGGAATGTTTGGTAGGACCACACGTAAGGTGTTCATACAAACCACGAACTTACGAACAATTCACCTTACAAATGGCCTCTCGGAACTCGTTGGTAAATTGGGGCGTGTCTGTATTCCATATGATCAATTTAGTTATGTTTTTTCCCAGAATGGAGAACATCTTTCAAACTCTGCTAGGGGTATGTAAATGAATACGATGAATTGTATGTTCTTACGGCAGTGTGTGAAGAAAGTTAGCGACGGTGTCCCTAGTTTAGCTGATGAAATCCTGCAGAAATCCCTTTAACTAGGCCTGCAGTAATTTACGCTGGCGATGGAGACGCTTGATTATTGGTGCAGTCGTATGTTAGATTCTTACACAGTTTGGGCTTCGGTTGATGAGTCGGTCCTCAACAAAGCATCAGTCAGAAGTCAGTGAAGGGGGGTCAGGTCAAGGTCAAGGCATTACCATGTAAAGCACGAGGGTGGGGGTTCTGGGCTGAAGGGAGGCAACCATCTACAACATGAGGGTTAAACACACATGGATTACAAGCAATAGCAGCATCTGCAGTTCTAATGAGTTCCTGATTCCTATTTTTACTAAAGAATATTGTGTTCCATCAACAAACCTGAGCTGTGCTTTGCAGTGTGGCTGTGCAGTGTTGCTGTGCAGTGTTGCTGTGCAGTGCTACTGCGCAGTGTGGCTTTGCAGTGTTACTGCGCAGTGTGGCGTTGCAGTGTGGCTTTGCAGCCTTACTGCGCAGTGTGGCTTTGTAGTGTTGCTGCGCAGTGTGGCTGCACAGTGTTGCTGCGTAGTGTGGCTTTGCAGTGTGTCATGTAGCCTTTGGGGGCTGTTGTAGAGATGAAGGGTACAGTAGTACATTTGTGTTTGGGTGTCTTGCTGATGTGACTGCAAGTAGACTATTCAGGCCCCAGGACTGCTGCAGTGCCCTGGTAGAAGTGTTGGCGGGCTGGGTAGACAGGCACGAGAGGAGAGAGGCCAGTTAATAGTTTCCAGCCGCAGAGGATGTTTCATATTTGCTCCCTGATGAATTCCCTCCCTGTTCCAGCGCCGCAGAAATACTCGTGTACTTTTTCTTCCTCTGCACTTTAAATGCCAGGACTGTGGGCCTGAGGTAAAATGGCTGCTTTCAGTGCGGAGGAAGCGTCTCCCAACTGTGACTGGTAGCATAAGTAAAGGCGGATTTAATTCAATTTGCCAGTCAGAGCTTTCCGATTCTGTCCTGTTTAACCCCCTGTAAGGAAATGGACAGCCAACACACGCGATGAGATCTGGCCAGTCAGACTCTGTCTCTAGGTGAGTGGCGGTAAAGCGGATGCTTCTCTCCACCCACCCAGTCAGGAAAACATCAGCACATCTCTGTCAACCCCTGCCCCATCACCACCATCACCATCACCTCCAACCATGTAAAATGATATGGGAAGGACAAGTGGGGTTCAACCCAAATCAAAGTTTATTTACATAGCACTTAACCAAAGCTGACCAAAGTGCTTTACATAAAATAACAGATTAAAACAATAACATATATAGCAACAATTCTTAACACAAGAGTAGTGTGACAATCCTCTACAGCGTGTTGAAAGCCAGTGTTAATAAATATGTTTTACGTTTCACTTTAAACACACCAGGGTGTGAAATGATGCGAATTTCAGAAGGTAAGGAATTCCATAATTGAGGCGCTGCAGCAGAAGCGTGGTCATGCCAAGGCTTACGTTTTGTCCTGGGGTAATGTGGTTATTTCTCTGGGGGCACAGACCTATGTAATCATGCTCAAAATGTGTGAGACACTGTTGACCCATGATATAGGCCTACATTTGCCACCCCCCCAACATTTGGAGGGAACAAATTGCCCCCCCCCCCAATCATCACGTACCCTGTTCTCATTAAGTCTCCTAGTGACCTCTGCAGTTGTACACTGTGCAGACTTTTAACTATCCAGGAATTATCTCAAGGAATAAGGCACAAAAACTGTTAACCTTTCAGTACATCTGTGTGTGAACCACAGGAATTTCCAGTCTTTTGTGCCTGTGTGTGTGTGTGTGTGAGTGTGTGTGTGTGTGTGTTCCAGCTAGGAGATCACTCAGCACCCTCAGACTTAAGGAGAACTCAGTGATACAGAAATGGTCGGTGTCCATGACAACACCTGGTTGTAATTCCGACTTATTGGTGGTGGCTGACCGGGTGAATGGTCCAGCTTGTCAGGTCAGGAGACAGACCCCTTTGAAATGGAACCGGAGGGCTGTGCATACACAGACACACACGACCTCACGCACACAAACACACACTTGCTTACCCTCATCTATTCTACCGTGCCCCTCTGACCAGAAGGCATTCCTTTGAAGTCTGTGTGTGGCAAGGCAGATGGATTCTAAAATATTACAGTGCGACCTGAGCCTCACCTGCTACAACTTTTCTTTACTTTGGTATTATTTGTTTAGATATAGCCCGTTTTAACACTGTAAGCCATATTATGTTACAACTTTAACACGTTGTTACAACTTTAACACCTATAGTAGCCTCCGTGTTTTCATGGGGATACATTCCAAGCTCCCCTTGCAGATTAGCGAAATCTGCAGATAATGCCGAACCCTATATATGGTATGTTTGTTCCCATATACACATACATGCATACCTATGATAAAGTTTAATGCATAAATTAGGCGCTGTAAGAGATTAAACAATAACTCAAAATAGAACAATTATGACTTTCATCACAGCATGTTGTGTGAGTATAGTCTCTCTCTCTCTCTCTCTCGCTCTCTCTCTCGCTCTCTGTCTCTGAAAATATAACAAGTAAAATATGGGTTACTTAAACACAAGCATTACGATACTATGACAGTCAGTCTCATAACTGAGATGACTACTAAGTGACTAACAGGTGGGTAATGTACACAGCAGGCGTACTCAATAGGGGGGACTCCGGTCCACATCTGGATGGAAGTACAGTTCAATCCAGAACTGGAACACACTTTTACAACTGGAAGCTGTCATTTTTCTCATTAATAGACAAATGATGTATATGTACATAGTTTTTGACAAAGGTTCATGATTCATGTTCTGGTATGCAGTTTAAAACTTATGAATTGTTTACTTCTGGAATATTCCATTTCATATTTTCGGACCACAGGTAATTGAAACCGTGGAAAGCAAACCCATAGATGGGGGGGGGGGCTTCTGTATTTGTTCAGAACATTTGCCATATAGAAGCAGTTGAAGTTAAGCTTATCTTGAGTCAAGGTACGACAGGAGTTACCATTGAGAAATGAGAGTTTCAGATTAGTGTAGAAATGAGCGGGGAAGATGACGTCTGCAGAGGTGAGGTCAGGCTAGTGTGTTGTAGAAAGGGAAATGGCCTACATTGAAGTGACAGGTGGAGGGATTGATTAAAATTGATGTCCTGTCTGTCAGCCTGCAGCTCAACATGATTTCCACATGCTTGAGGAAATTGAAATGGCAGTGAAATTAAAAACTAGATTAAAAAGAATTCTGGTACACAACCCAAAAGCAGGCGGCTCGTGGTGTGGTGGTTAGCACTGTTGCTTCCCACCTCCAGGCCTGGGGCTTGATTCCCGCCTTGGGTCTGTGTGCGTGGAGTTTGCATGTTCTCCCTGTGCTTGGTGG
>JABJVR010046997.1:0-18456 GCA_025773905.1 Chitala chitala
CAGGGCAGTATGCTCTATATCTCTAATATCTCTATTCAGGGTAGTGTGCTCTATATCTCTAATATCTCTATTCAGGGTAGTGTGCTCTATATCTCTAATATCTCTATTCAGGGCTGTATGCTCTATATCTCTAATATCTCTATTCAGATACCACAGACTTGCTGAGACTCTGAAAATTTATCTGTTGGCATACCTGAACTTTCATTATTAATAGCACACTCAGCATATTAAAACAACGTGGAAACAATTTCTATACAGGTGTGTAGAGTTGATTTTTAATACAGATGTCTGTATCACTATAGTTTATGTACAAAATGATATAACTGAACGGGCTTGTTAAGGATTAAATTCTGATTATCTCTCTGGCTCTTCATGAGTGTCTGTTGGAAAGTGCTGTGTTTGGAATTCATCTGAGCCAAAACCTGAAAGGTCTGAGCCAGTGAGCTGCCTCACGCCTGTGTCCTGGAGTCAGCACACAGAGGGACATGAAGAGCTGACTCACACCTGTGTCCTGGAGTCAGCACACAGAGGCACATGAAGAGCTGCCTCACGCCTGTATCCTGGAGTCAGCGCACAGAGGGACATGAAGAGCTGACTCACACCTGTGTCCTGGAGTCAGCACACAGAGGGACATGAAGAGCTGCCTCACGCCTGTGTCCTGGAGTCAGCACACAGAGGGACATGAAGAGCTGCCTCACACCTGTGTCTTGGTGTCAGCACACAGAGGGACATGAAGAGCTGCCTCACACCTGTGTCCTGGTGTCAGCACACAGAAGTACTTGAAGATGCTGCATATGAGGATGATATGAAGAAATCAACAAATTGGTGGATGTTCGATTGAACAAAAGTGCACAGTTGAGTGTCTGTGAAACAAGAAGTCATCAGAGCTTCCTTACTCACAGGGCTTTAAGGAGTGAGTCTGGGCTGCCTTTACTACACCAAAAGGGTGTATATACACACAAACACCCATCTCTTTCACAATGAGGCTTCACAGAACAAGTTTAGGCTGCCTTAACTCTACAGCAAACTGGAGTATATACACACAGGCCCAGTTAGATGTTGACTGACAACCACAGAAAAGAGCACATGTAAAAAGGAGTAAGATATTTATAGGAAAGCAGAAATTTACAAAATACATGCACTCACATTCAAGCCCAGAAAGCAGCTGTAATTCAGATAATCATTAGCATTCTTTCAAGATTCCAAACAGCCTGAAGAAACCTTTTGGTAAAAAGGTGAAATGTTTCTGCATAACCGAGAAGAAGTCCAGTTGACACAACTCAACTTCCAGATAACCTCATGTGGACGACTGAGAATCTTCATATGCATCCAGAAACAATTTTTCATAATTCTTTTTCTGCTCCAAAACTAAACTTTTACCTCTTTAGCTCTTGTGTGCTCCAGGATAATTTGTACGTGACCCATAAATGTAACCCCACACTTTGAGATGAAATAGAAATAGAATAGAGGTTATCCTTTTCTGTTCAAAAGCTATTTAAAACTGAAATAATTGCCTTTTATTAATTGTCACTTGTTTTTTGACACACAGAAAATATCAGTAGTTCAGATGCCATGTATTTAATAATTCTGACATCCGGTAGCCAGTACTTGTGACCCTCTCTATACCACATATGCGGCTTGTAGCCTGCAGCCTGAAGAGTTTAAACATTGATTTTCTGAGATCCAGGTGTGGCCATCAATGTTGGAGAACTATTGTCCGCACTGGGGGTGCTAACTGAATATTAAAGATCAGCTGGTGTATGCAGCTGTTCCAGCAGGCAGAACCTGGTGTGGACTGGTTCTGATTAGGGTTAGCACTCATTCTCCACAGTAAAATGAGTCATTTATCATGCACAAGGCTGGGTCCAATTATAGATTGCATTTCCACCTCCTCCTGCTCACCTTCCTCTCTATATCTCCTTTACAGCTGGAGAAAGTGCATCTGATGAATGGCATTTTCCCTGTGTGTTCAGATTTACTTACATTGGCATTGTCCTATATTTGTTTCCATGAGTTCTGTTGCAGCTGTACTGCCATGTCTCATCACTCTGTTCCTCTTGTAGAACTTCTAAAGGACACTAATGGCCTGGCCTTCACAATTACCATCCCTTGGCAAAAAACCCATGTGTACGAACATCTGGCACAGGCAAAACCAGCAAAACAAAATGTGTCTCATGCAGGGTGGGCCTGTGGCTCCAGCAAGCATCCCATAATATCAACACAATGTTAGAAGAGCGTTGTGAAAAGGCGCCTGGAAAGCGAGGGTGGAACAGCATAAACACACGTGGTCAGTGTACACATCTTCATAATGCCAGTTTGTCTTTTTCCTTTCGACAACCTGACATAAGTATAATCAAAAAAGGCTTAAGAGTGTGTCCTTCTGGAAAAAAGCATGGCAGACAGCAAGACTCATAATGTTCTGTGTTCTCCAGACAATGTTCTTTCCATGTTGTGTTCTAATACTGTGATTAGGTTTTAAAACATTTCTGGTACATAAACCATTTGATTATCCACAGTATTATTTCTGGAAATATTTGAAAAAATACAGTAATTTTCAAGTAAGAAGGAATATATATGACAATGGGAAAATAATGTTTATTTATATTCACTGATTTAGTAGGCACTTTAATACTAAGCAACTCATAACATTTCACATGCATGTTACAATAAGATAGCAGTGTGTCACACCTGGTGGCTGGTCTGGGATTCAAGTAAGGAGATTTCCACATCTCAGCTTGATGTTCTACCCATTGAGCCACCAGGACATATCCAGAGTGGACTTAGTCTTTCTATCAAAAAAAAAAAAAAAAAAAAAAAACACTCGAGTGTCCTTGAAACATGACACAAAAAAAAAATGAATGAATGCTTTTTCTGATAACCTCAGGTCCCCAGAGTACAGAGTCAGAGCCAATCAAGTCACAATGTTTGGCATGTGATAAGGCATAGGTAAGGTCAGGGGTCAAGCTGTAGAGGTCACTGTTGACAATGCCCTGGCCAATCAGAACCCTCCAGTCCAAGAGGCATCACAATCCATTATAACTTTGTGGTTTTGGAGATTAACAGCATGCCTGAGTGTCACCAACACCCTGTCTTGCAATACCTGAACAGAAAAAACGGGCGGCTCAAGGTGAGAACACATTGAAGTAACAGGAGACCCCACTGGAATGATGAGTGAAATGGTTAAAGGCTCACAAAGCAAATGAAAATGTATAACTCACTGTAACAGACACATAGTGGAGTGAATAAAGTGTAGAAATAAAAAAGATCTCGAGTGTTCTGACACATTTGTATACAACACGCACGACTTCTCTCATCATAGCCGTTGTTCTCCGTACCCTCTAAGAATCCATTGTCCCTTTGACCCTCTTTCAATCTCCTTGGCCTCTTAGAATCCATTCTTCATCATCTTAGTGACCAAAGGCTTGCTGGGGCAGTAGACAGGTCCATATCATGTGCCTCTGTGCCAATCTGTGCCCCTGTACACAGACAGCCTTTTCATATTTTGAGTGCAGAGGGCACAGTGAATACCTCTGAACATTTTGTATCATGTAGTCACATAGCAGGGGGCAGAACCCTCATAATGAAAAACAATTAAAGCCTTTAATAACTTTAAGGACAACATAAATGAGCCTAAATGAGAGCCATCCATTGGAGGCAGACTGACTTCAGTTTAATAAAGAGGTCACAAGTGGGCTGCAAGAGTGAATTAGGTATCCTGTCAAAAATGATTGAACACAGACCTGAACATACACACAAGGATGTGTAAAAGGAAACACTGTATCATGTGTCAGAAAACAAAATACATTTTTTATACACTGCAAAAATGTTGTCCGGGCTCCTGTAATGTCTAAAAACTGTTTTAAAATGGTATGTCCTTTAGTGCCCCAAGTCACCAAAATGTTTGATAAACTTTTCAAAGCAAAACTTTGAAGATATTTAACCACTTTTTATAGACCATGGTGGATAAAACGTCCAACGCTTAACAATCTGCTTATCGCAAAACTTTCATTACAGAACATAACTATGAGTTTTACCCACACTCCAGCCAAAACAATGGCAAATTATTTCAGTTGGTGTTCATTTTTTTTCTTTAGCCTAGACACCAAGCTGTCCCCACTGGTTTTTCACAATTTGTGGATCAACTGTAATATTTTGCTATGGGGCTGCTAGTGTTCAAATTATTTATTAATGCCTCTCTGAAATCTTTCTTTGTGCATGTGTGTACCCAGTCCCCGATTGGGCACCATCTGAGTGGGATGTCTTGTTAGAACTGCTGACTCCTAGTGTACTCCCCTTGGATGAAGCTTCGCCCAAGGGACACCACAAGCCTATTGAGAGTTACTTCAACACCTGGAGGAAAGGAGGACTATATTGTGTTATTTACATCATAGTGCTACTTACACTCATAGTCTCAATAAGTACCAGTTTATTCTGTAATGGTAGCATGCCCAGGAGGGGCTGGGCAGCCAGTCAACCTTGGGCCCCCAGAGGTATTTTTTCTCCACACTGTGGAGTTTTTGGTTCCTCTCCTCTGCTGTTGTCTGGCTTTATTTGTATTTATTCCTACTGCTTATTCCTTAACATCTGCAATTTCTTCTGTAAAACGCTTTGAGGCGCATTGTTGTAAAAGGCACTATATAGAAATAAATTGAATTTAATCAGTCCTCATTCTAGTCTGCCATCAGATAGCCTCACCTACACTCTGAACACATGAACAACCTTTGCACCTCAATATACACCAGAGTACAGTTCATCTACTTCAGTGTGCAATGCACCTAGCTCAGTGTATAATGCACATAACCGTGTGTGTAGTGCTTCTAGCCCAGTATACAGTGTACTTAGCCTAACATACAGCACATACAGCACAATGCACAGTGCATGTATTCCAAGATGGCCCTCTCATACATAGTAAGAGGCATCCTCAGTGACAAGGGGGTTCTGTGAACATTGAAAGGTCACCTTATCTAAGATGTGGAATGTCCAATAGAATTAATAGCTGCAGAGAGTTTTACAAAGCGTTGTATATCATATCAGTAGTTTGGTTTGGTCTGGTGGGACGTAGGTTTTTGTCCAGGACTGTTGGGGTTAAACTGCAGAGCCTGAGCGCCCAGTATGGATCCTCTCAGGGGATTGTGGTAACCACACCCACCATAAACCTTAAAAATCCACTAAGCTTCAGAGCTTGGAGAAGGGGTTAACCTCAAGACCTGGGGGGGCCATAAAGTTCACATATTCTGGACACTTGATATTCACGAACCCTGCCTAAAGTAAACACATGGTTTAGTTATGTGAAAGTCAAACCCAGAGAAAACTGAGTGAAAGCAGGCAGCCATTAAGGATCAGTTCTCTAGCTACCTATGCATTTTATAGACATTTTGCAATAAAAGTACAATAAGAGGTCTTTTGGAACATATGAACAGCTATAGTGTTTGTTCACTGAACACCTCTGACACTCTTGTCTACTATGTACTGACTTATTTCACCAAAATATCTTCATAGGCCTAAATCTTTGTCCTACAGGTACTGGTGCCAAAATAAACCAATGGTCTTCTCTCCAATCACACCTCTCCTTTATGCCCATCACATTCTGTTCTATAAAAAGTGGTTAACGTCTTGAGAAAGCTCAGACGCAAAAATATACTTAACTGATCTCCTTGATCTAGCAATTTATCGACAATGAAAACTTCAAAGGTTTGAAATCTGACCCTTGCATGTCTTCAAACCACCGCCAAAGCAATTTCCATAAATAGAGAGGTGGTGGGTGGAGGAAGGTCAGGGCCAGCCATGGGTAGGCAGTATATTAGCTACACTTGCTTTTGGTATAAAGTTAATTTGCTCTTGATGACAACCCATAGTGAGGGGCGAAAGGTGAGATGCAAGATTTTCCAACGAACTGGCTGTTTTATAAACTGGAGCTCAGACGCAAGGTAATTAATCTCCTTCCTTCCCCCCTCAGCCTCTATACTTTACTGTCCAGGAATTTATACAGCCTTCTGAATGAAGCAGCATTGAGACCCTAAGTGAGGTTAAGAACTGAATATCTCACGTGAAGGGGGATAATCATTCATCAAACCATTTAAATCCGTGAGAAAGCACGCAATGTCTGAGGGTCAGTCCTACAGAAAATGCATACAGAAATCCTTCTCTGAAACATGAATAAGACATAAACAATTAAAAGCTCTATTTGTATCTGTGCAAATGAGCTAAAGTGAAAGAGGCAGATCCCATTCAATGGGAGTGCACTGTTTAATACAACCAAACCTCAGGTGTAGCAAGAAAGATCCAACAAAGGAATATCTTCTCCCATCCGTTTATCACAACAAAATGATAGCAAGCTGGGTGGAATCTATCCATGAACTTAGGGTTAAGTGAAAGGTCACAGAAATAAGAATGGCATTTCATACAGGGGGGCGGGGAGGTGACTAGCAAGCACATGGTCATCAATGAACAATGCTGCCCTTAACTATACACACTCGAACACTAAACAGTACAGGTCTTAACTAAAACATACAAAGTAAACTGTCCAGCACTTAACTGAACACATGGCTAATGAACAGTACTATCCTTAACTGAACACATGGTCACTGAGCAGTACTACCGTTAACAGAATACACTAGAATGCGTGTTTTTTGGAGCCAGTGAGGCTCAGTGAAACCCACATTGTGATACAGACAGTTCGTGGAAGACAGACCAGCTGTGGTTTACTAGAGTCTGCTTTTCAAACAGGACGACTGCCCTCTCAGGTTACACCAGCCTCACTCAGTAATCCCGTCTGCTTCCAGTTACGTTTTCATTTCATTATTTCAGATTTATTGCTCTGGTAGTTGCTCTGGTTGTTGTTGCATGGGCTGGCATATTCTTGCTCTGATCATAATGGATGTTTCAAATATTTAACTTATTCCGACTTCATGAGCAGAAATCTGAAATTGTACGGTTCAGATCTCTGCATTCGTCAGGCAGAACGTGGGGTTTTAGTTCCTGATATGGGTATGACTGAAACCTGTCCTCTTGTTGGACACGATTGCACAGACCTCAGAACAGCCCGCAATGGGATGTAGAAACACAGGAGGTGGTTTTTATACAATCATTTTTGAGGGCCTCCATGTACATGTTAAAGAGCTTGGGTGTCCATGGGAAACAGAGGACGTTAGGAGGAAGAGCAGGGGGTGTTTGTCTGACTCCACTGCTGGCCTAGCTTAGGAACAGCCAGACATTATACTTCTAGAAATTGCACTGCTGGGCTATCTGGGACAAAGCCAGAGACTGCACTGCCAGAGACTGCACTCCCAGCCTAGCTGGGGCACAGCCAGAAACTGCAGTACCAGAGACTGCACTCCTAGCCTAGCTGGGGCACAGACAGAAACTGCAGTACCAGAGACTGCACTCCCAGCCTAGCTGGGGCACAGCCAGAAACTGCAATACCAGAGACTGCACTCCTAGCCTAGCTGGGGCACAGCCAGAAACTGCAATACCAGAGACTGCACTCTCAGCCTGTCTGGGGCACAGCCAGAAACTGCAGTACCAGACACTGCACTCCTAGCCTAGCTGGGGCACAGCCAGAAACTGCAGTACCAGAGACTGCACTCCCAGCCTATCTGGGGCATAGCCAGAAACTGCAGTACCAGAGACTACACTCCTAGCCTAGCTGGGGCACAGCCAGAAACTGCAGTACCAGAGACTGCACTCCTAGCCTAGCTGGGGCACAGCCAGAAACTGCAGTACCAGAGACTGCACTCCCAGCCTGTCTGGGGCACAGCCAGAAACTGCAGTACCAGAGACTGCACTCCCAGCCTATCTGGGGCACAGCCAGAGTTTGCATTGCCAGCCTATCTGGGACACAGTCAGAGACAGAGAGCCAGAAGTCAGGGCTTGAACTGCTGAACCTGTAGGAACCCAGTTGGTCATTAACATTCTCTTCTCCTCTCTACAGCTGATAAGTGGAGACATTTGCCAGGCAAAGATGGAGGTGAATAAATATATACATTCCCATTAACCCAGATGCTTAATGTGTGAGACATCTGTAACTGGAACCACTTAGACAAACATCACATGAGCAGGTGCATGTGTACTTTGCCCTGTAACGAAGGAACACCATTCTGAGAACAAGTGACATTAAAAACCAGACTACCGCAATGATATAGTGTAAATCATGCCATTAGTGGATTCCTTTGTAAATTTCCAGCAAGTAGAAATATGAAATGCTTGCTGATGTAATCAATAATTAACTTCACAGTGATAATACCAGCAGACACACTTGCTATTCAAGAAACAGTCTTTGAAACACAGGCTCAAGCACTTAGCTGAGGCATCTGGCATTGACAGTGCACTTCTAACACAAAATCCAGAAAAACTGCATATCTGACAAAAGTTCCTGCATTCTTAATAGGAACTGAATTATATCTCAGCAAGCCAGGGTTCTGTTCTTTCTTTTGAACGTGTGTCCTTATGTAAATGTTTAAGTTTCAATGTTTAAGCATGTCTACCTTTCTTCTTCAAAGAGAGCCTGGTTACACACAAAGTTATCGCTGCATGATTTCTGCCTACCATGAAGAAAGGTGGCATTGTAAACTTATGCTCAAGCAAAATATTTGTTAATTTTAAATTCCCAAAGCGGCCACAGAAGTACCATCATGAGCTCCTGCACTTGGACACCCCGAAGGCAAGAGAACGCTGCATTGATTTTGTTCCCTCAGACAGACGAGTCACATCTGCAAGATGGTTTTTTAACAATTCTACCAAACTTATTGTACATTAGGATTTTAAAAGACAACAGGTGACAATTTATATGAAGAACTGAAGGAGTGAGTTGGTTTGAAATCTCAGAATGGTGCTGTGAGAAACAGAAACTGATGTGCCATGACATCAAGAATATAATTTCCTCTTTAATCCAGAACATCCTTCAAACTCAACCATAGTCAAAAATCAATAAACTCTTGCGGGACGTCCTGAGCCAACGTAAAAGGGACACACTAGCCCAAACATATTACTTTAAAGGCGTATAGTGTATAATACACCTGCAAGCTTATATTTAGATTCTCTTAAGATTGCAACAGTGGTAACTTCAAAGTATTTGAAGAGGCCAAACTACCACACCTGAGTGGAAGTTGACTCATGTCAACTGGACTTCTTTCTTGTTCAATAAAGAGAAAGAAGTCCAGTTGACATGACTCAACTTCCAGATAACTTCACCTGGACGACTGAGAATCTTCATAGATACCACACCTGACAAGAACCAAAGACAACCTGTGAAAGAACACGGAAATATTATAAACAAAATCAATTAAAACACATGAGCGAATGAAAGAAATAAACAATGAATTACATGCTAATGCGTTGCAGCTTTTGGCAAAAAGAAAAAAATAATGTTATGCATAAGTAAATTACTGAATAAGTGCATACATCAAGGCTGGCTCTAATATGTGCAGTTTGCTTCATAATTGTTAAATGCAAATATTAGTGTAATTACCTTTTCCCTGAGTACATGCAAATTTTAATGTGAATGCATGCATATTGAACACACGCTGTTTGATTATGTGCAGAATAATGTATATAGGTGCACTTTGAAGACAAGTAATAGATTGCAAATGCAATATATCATTATCTCTAAAATTTAACCAACGGACAGACACTGGAATATGGACTTGCAAGGCTACGCAAATGAACAAATTCAAAGCTATAAGTTTGTACACGTGTGCTTAGGGGATAATTTGGTTCTCATTATTATAAATGTAAAAGTGAGGTAGTGTGTGAATGAGATTGTTTTAGAGAAAGCATTGTGGCTCAGTGTATTCTGTAATCGATGCACACCTCCAGGGTTGTGGCCTTCACTCTGGCCCAGAGCGTGATGTATATGCATACAGTGTATTCCCTGTGCCTCTCCTTTCCTCTTATAGTGCCAAGATGAGTGCCTCAAGTGACCTGGGTTTCTGATGTGTCACGCTGTGTCCTCTAAATCTCATAGCTTCCCAACTGCACTTCTGGGCCCTTTTTAACCCTGAACTTGGACACTGCAAATATTAACAAATAAACCATTTAGTTAATGGATTTTAAATCCCTTGTTCTCTCAACTGGCCTTGGTTTGAAGAAACAAAAACAATCAAGCCCATTACAAAAGAGGAGGATTCGTTAGCTGCCATGCAGGAACAAACTCTCAAGTCAATTTTACATTGACAGAATTAATTTCCTGGACCACTGCTTTTTCACACCGTCACACCGTCAAACTGTCATAAGGGAAAGTAGCAACCTTTTTTTTTACGATCCTTTTTTTTTTTTTTTAAAAGAATAGTAGTCATAAAAATAAGCCATAAAGAAATCGTAGGTGGAGAAGAGGAATGCTGCGTTGGAGGTGGGGGAGACAGCTTTAGTCTCATCCGTGAGTGGCATAACAGAATTAGTTTATCCAACAGAAGTAGGTATTAGTACGCTGACAGAATGATTTGGAGAGTCTCTTTCTCTCCTGGTGGCAGGTCAGGACTCGTAGCCAGAGAAATGGAAAAATTTTCCCATTGTTCCACTTTTGCCTATGAGTCATGAAGGCCCCAAGCAAAGGAGCTCACAAGAAAATGCACACACACAAAATAAAGGTACACACCTAACACCTAGATACAAAGTAAAAGGCAAGGCACACACCTAAAGACAGAGCAAAACAACACCCTATACCCTATATATCCCTGCCCCTATGTTCTACTTACTAACACATACTGAAACAGAGCAGCTCCGAGGCAAAGCGGCAATGGTATTCCAACAAATGCACCCGATGTGGTCAGGAACAACTATCAGAGCCAGTATGAAGTTTGAGAGGAATAAAAAAACAGCGCTCCCCTTCCTGATGTTCCACCGCACATTCCAGTCATGGACGACGGTATAATGGCCCGCTGGCTGAGATAGCCTCCATGTCAAAGCCCTGGAGTTTCCAGCTGGAGACAGATAATGAACACAAGGACTGCACACCAGCCGGGTGGTCTATGTTTTTCATACTGTGATTTCCTCCTCCCCCCGGTACAAAAAAAGCTGCACGGTTCTAGCAGGAGGACGCAACAATAGATGCCAGTTGTTCATGGAAAAAAGTAAAGAACTTAATGGGGTGTATCTGTGTTCCTGGATCTACTCTTCCTGGAGCTAGACTGTGCTTTTCCTTCTATTTTATTTCTTGGAGGATTCAGGACACCGAAGCTGCTAATTTCTTACTGGAGTCTGGATGGCTCGAGAGAGCAGGCCTTGGGGTAAAGAAGTGTGGCTAAGCAACACAGATGAGAGGCTCAAACTGAGAACCCTTCTGTCATGTGCAGGGCTGGGTGGCTGGGCTGAGTGACAGGCGGGGTTTATATAGGTTGCTTTGCTGTCTTCCTGCTTTCAGCTCCAGTAGTGCCCATTGGCTATACAAACTAAGACATGTTGGAATTTAAACACAGAAATGGAAATGTGGTAATAGTAATAAACTGGCAAAACTTTGGGGTCCTCCAGAGATAGCATGGATGGGAGATAAAAGGATGAAAAGCCAAGGGGAGTGCCTGCTTAATTAGCCACATCACCAAGGTCACTGAAGTATAGCAATTAAAAACAGCTGTCGCAGAGAAAAAAAAAAAAAAAGTGTCAAGAGAGTGATGTGATGTTGCCACTATCCTGCTCCCAATGAAAACCTGAACATAGTATTTGTAAAACACTCAGGAAGCACCTTTGAGTTGCTGGTTCACATGTTCAGTGTGTTCAGTGCGAAGGCCAAGAAGCATACAGGAACATTCTTTTAGTGAAGATGGCCGGAGTAGCTTACCTCATTCTGACCACAAAAGAGGTTTCTGGGCACCCAAAATAGGGCAGAACTGTCCGTCATACAAGCATCTTACTGGCGTTGTATTAGCTGCCTAAACATCCTCAGGGTCCCTACTTAATGAGCACAGTTCCTGGATACGTAAATAAAAGAAAGAAGGCAAAGAGGGGAAAAAAAAGGTGTTTTACTGCTTTAAATAAAAACAACATAGTAATTCTCTCTCAGACACACACACACATGCACACACACGCACAGAAATAGTTACAAAACATAAATAGATTAAGGTTGAGTCTGGCTGGGTAGCCAATCCACAGAAAATTAACAACTTCGCCTCTGAAACTTGGCACTGGTGACATGTTTAAAAGGTACATTTATGTAATAAATAATAATGGTTCATAATAAATTTTCATGGCAAAAGACACACATTCCACCATGAAAAAAATAACATCAGGTAAAGAGTCACTTGTGTGCTGTTATTTCACTCAGATGATGCCTCTATTAAAGTTATAGGAGAACCTCTGTTGGAGTAGGGTAAACTACAGCAAGCAGCACAGAGACTGACTGGGTAGTAGTGATGGCAGAACTGAGCCTGTTAAACACATGGGTCTCTGTATGAAGTGAAGCAGTGCTGGGAAATCAATACAATAACCAAAGAGAAATGGGAAATCCTGGTCAGTGACTGACAACTCTGGATAATCTCACCTGATGTGTGTTTCCAACTACTCATATGCCCCCATGTTAACCCTGCATGAGCTTCAGTTATGGCCAGCAAGTCCACAGCTTTGTCACAAAGAGAACCGTGAAAAGCTTAAAAATGCACATAGACCATAATCCTACATCCAGTACAGTCATTCATCATAATCTTTAAAACACCTCATCTGGTTTGGAGATCAGACTTTGGACCACAGAACATTTTTGGCTGGATCATTAGGACTACTGGTATCCTATGAGTGTACCATTACAGAAAATAGAGGTTGTGGGCTTGATTTTGTGCCTGTACTCATCAGCTACGGGCTTCTAATATCCGCTGGCAACTTAGTCTGCTCCTTAGGAGCATGGGACGAAACAAGAGTATAGTGAGATGCTAGAGCAAGGGGGGGGGGGGGGGCTCCCAGAGCACGACGGATGGGGGGGTACCCCAGGATGGCAGGCGACGAGGGGGAGGTGGTACCACATATGGGACATATCAGGGTGCATTATGTCTGTCTTCCAGAAGATTGCCTGAATGCAGGGCTAGCTACAAAACGCACCATACGTTGTTATACAACTAGCGAAGCCTTTTATTCCTCAGAGCTCAGGGTTCTAGAGTTCCACAGCCTGTCACCACATCCACATACACATCCAGTTGTCAAGAACAACGTACAGAATGGCACATAGATCATATCACACTACTTCTTGCCTGCTCTAAAGTGCATTGCTTATATATCCCTCAAGTCACCAGCTCCAGAATCCTGAGGGGTTAGTGCCAGATGTTATGATTTGTACATTTGACCAACAAATGACCCGCACAAAGGTCTGCAAGCAAATTCGAAATTGCCTGTGTGCACGTACTCAATTGAAGGAGATCAATAGCTACATGTAGGGTGTAACCGATACATTGTCCAACTGGAGATGCAAAGTGGCATCGTGTTTGGCGAGTTCTCTGGGCATTCGCTGGATGGCCCCCAAACGTGAAGTGTTCATTGCTGAGAGGATGTACACAGTTCAGTGACCCAGACTGTCACTTTACTCACAGTAGCTGCTTGGTCAATTGACAAATTTATACTCTGCAAAAGGATTCATGCTAGTTTTGTGAAATATTATGAAAAAACCAAACCACAGCATTTGAAACTTGCTCTTCATGACAGCTTTTACCCCATCTTATTCATGTATATAAAGGTCACTATAAGCCAAAGGTTAAAACACTTATAATACTCATTTGCTCCTTGCCCACCCGTCACCTTTAGGCTGTGCATGTGAAACAGCTGCACAGTTACCTAGGATTACTGGAACTGATATATTTTTTGAATAATATTTTTTGCTCATGTAATCAGACTTCTACTGCCCCCTATTGGTATTCATAAAAGTTGATAAAACTGGAAATAAATTTCGACCTATACAGCACATAATCAATGCAGTTATATTATCATTATTATTACATATACATACATACATATATATTATATGTGTGTGTTTTTCCCTTAAAAATCTGATAGCTTTGGAATTATTCTGTCATTTGTTTAGTTATAACTGTTTTGTTTTCATTTTGGCAGATAAATTATGTGTACGTGCTCTTTGCTTAAAAAATGCCAGGGAAGCTTTTGAGAGTTAAGAGTAAGATGGAATGAGGGAGATGGAGTGAGGCGGTGGCCCCAATATTTGCTCAGTGCAGGCCTGATGTGGTCTGTAGCACTCAGTCAGGAAACACAAATGCTGGTGACTCTGGAAGGAAATCCCAAACAGTGATGCCCCTCATTATATCTGTGCCTCTTTTCAGCTCCCCAAGCTAACGAGGCCTTTGCGGTCTGAGTCATTCCCTGGCCGCAACGTGGGCTGGTTGCTGTGCTAATTCCTGTTTGCCCCTTCCAAACACTCCCAGACCCACAATAAGCAGTAGTCAGTGAAACACCAGAGAATGCCCACCTCTAACTGGAAAAACTGAAAGGATAACATGGCAACAGAAAGCCAGCAAGTGGCAGAATTAATTTTTCTCTTATATCTCCTAGAATGGTTTTCATGGGACCCATGTTTCTTAGCGGTGTTGTACAGGCTTAAAGTCACTTAGCTTATGTTTACATTTAATTATGGATATATATATATTTTTTTTTTATAAAGCATGAGTACTGAACTCTCAAAAGAGTTCAGCATAAACATGTAACTTGAAACCATGGCAACATAAACTACTCTTATGGAACTAGAAAAAATCTATTTACAGAACAAAGAAAATAAAGAGGAAGACTCTGGATAGAAGCAGCAAGAAAGAAGATTTGAAGATGGAAAAACTCCAAAAAAACATTAAATATTCCGGCCGATACAACAAATACTTCAAAATCTCTTAGGAGTTTATATCCCCTGAAGACTGTACTCACTGGGATGATTTGTAATATTCTACAACAAAATCCATTTTTTATTGGCAAAATTGCAACTGACATTTAAATGACGTTTAATCTTTTATTTTTATAGCTGCCTAAGGCCCAAACCAAAACAAAATTTTAAATGCCTTTTCCCCCCTCAAAGTTCAAGCAATATGTACACAACAATGCCTAAATATGCAGAGACTCGACAGACAAAAATGTCACTGGAAATTTATTCAGCTCGTTTTTGAGATGCGCAACAGGGATTTGCACTCCAAAAAACAGATGTGGTTATGATTTATGCATGTAAATATGAAGATGTATGGAGTTCTGGACTGCTCTAAAGGCAAATACCTAAAAGATGAAAGTTTCAGCACAACTGAGTGCTTGACCACGACTCCCGTCCTAACGTGTGCATAGCAATGCGACAGCTCCCGCTGACGGTCCCGCTGATGGTCTCGTCCTGACACTCTCCTCTTACTTTCTTCTTTCTGAGTCTATTCCACCATCTCGTTGCCTGGAATTAATTTGTAGGGCTGCTTTTTAAATGCGAACCTTCTGTGTTTTGTTTACACGTACACTGTTGGCCTGGCCCTGATGCTGGGCAGTAAGTGACAACAAACACGGGCGGAGATTTTTAAAGCGTGAACTCACAGGCTGGGCTACTGGCAGCAGGATAGCAATGCTGGAGTTTCTGCAGTACCAGGTACACACTTCAATCCCTGAGGCACGGCTGTCCCCCACAATGCAACTGTTCTCAATTAAGGGGGGGGGGGGGCTGACACACTAAAAAGCAGATGCGAGGGTGCCATGGGTAATTAGAGCAGAATTTCTCAATGCAAAGGAACTGGGGCAGCTGCAGAACCTGTCAGCTCTTATCCTTTAAGCTGTATAGGTACTAAACAGTGATCGTGGCTCGTTGGCAAGATTCTGGATGCTCATACAGTCTGTTTTCTGTTCACCTCAGCTTTTGTGGATATTTTGGTGCTAATCAGATAAATGTCCTTAAGTTGTGGATATAAAAAAAAAATCACATCCACTTGTACTCACTGCAAACTAGCAATGTCCCTGCTACGCTGCAGTGGTTTGACTTATGAATATTCATAACCTGTCGTACTAGTTCTGGACAGCTGAACAGGATGTTCTTCCAGCAAAGCATTTAACCTCTCAATTCCAGAACAAGAGGTTACAATAGGTGTCTGACGGAAATGTCTTACAATCTAAACTCCAAGGTGAGAGTAATTGCAGGAGTGCTGGAACAGTTACATACTGTGCCAAAAAATGAAGGATTATAGCTCCGTTAAGCAGAGACCATTTTAGCAGCTTTACAAACGAAAACAGGTCTGACATTTTCAGCAGCTTTGAGAAGTCTGCTCTCACCTGCGCTGTGAAGGTGACGGACGCAACTCTATCAATGTCTAATTGCAATGACCTTAAAACAACCACCCAGGACATACTGCATGAACAGTATGTCTCATAAACGCTGCCTGTCATCTGGTCACATGATAGTAGCTTACTGTCTTTGCGGACAAAATCTTCCATAGTTCCTGTGATTTTCTTCCCCCTCACACTCAAACACGCTTTCTGTATCTTGCACACAGTATATGGAGACCATAGCCAGCATATTTGTGCCCTAAAGAAAACCCTTTTTCCCCATATGGTGAAAACATACAGTCAAACACCGGATCCAAGTCCTACCAATATAGTAGCACTCAGAGTGAAACAGTGTGTAACAGTGCACCTGCAGTCAGAGTGAAATAACATTGAATGACAGAGCTACTTTGCCAATTTTATCACAATGTGTTTGCTAACTGATTCTAGGTCTGTGAATAATGGTCCTCTACTACACGCAGGCATGAAAACCACAAAAGACCTATGGTAAAGACACACTGAGTTCCTAAAGATTACTCACTCCACAGATCTTTACAAAAGGCTGGCAACAGTATGTCATTGCAGGGTAACAGAAGTGCAGTCCTACAGTTTGCTCTTGTTTGAATTTTTCCCTCTAAGCCCTCATCCTTCTCTACCGTTTAGTGTGAGGAATGCAGTGCTGTGGTTAGGCAACTCCACGGTCTGCTGAACAATATGACATCTATCTAAACAGCATCAGACAAGGACTGGTTTGATGATCTCCAGCATGAACAAGACCTGCAGCTTACAGTGAAACTGAGGCGAGCCAAACATCCCCAGTGCCAGTCGGACACCAGTGTGCTCAAATGCAAGAAGGACGTCAACTGTGGAAGGTCCACAAATACGATGTCCTGGTTGGCACACAAAGGACTGCTCTCGTGTCATTAAACATGTGATCTTATCAACGGTTTTCATCATTAATGAGATGTTTCAGCAGCTGTGCTCAAACTTATGGTGTTCTACACAATTTAGTACACTTAAGTATGCAAACAGAACAGCACCAAAGTGAATTCACAACACTAACTTTAATACAAATCAGTAGTGTGCTACCCAGCCTGGCATTCAATGCCAGAATCTATTTTAAAATTGCACATAAATAAAAATAAACAGCCATTTGTGAATATGTGTGCCTTGTAACAGACCTAAACTAAGGTAACATGATGCTCAAATGTTACAGACTGGGTACAGAAAAAAAAATAAAAATAAAACAAAAAACGTGCTGTGTAAAAGTACCCCCCCTCCTGTATTCTAAAACTAATTTCCTGTAGAAAAAATGCACGCAGCACTAAGAATTTGTCTTAACTCACAATAACAAATTCAATTAGAGTTATTGTACAGAAAGAAAAAGATGTATGAACACGTGTGTAACATGATGGTTACAGAAAAAGTAACGAGCAGCGGGATTATCAAGCAACATGTCACAAGGTCAAACTGAGCAGCTTCATCCATCATCCACACCTGAACGAGAAAAGGCATGACCCAAGTGAAGGGGGCTCCCAGCTGAGTGCGAGAAGTGGCCGTCCAGGACGTTTCATTTTCATGGTGTGCAGTGATTGAATTTACTGTAAAGGAGAAACAAGAAGAATGTGTGGTCAAAACAGCATAAGAAGCAGATTTTGCCACATTTGTATTAAAGAACATAAATAAAAAATACCTTTGTTTTTGGGGTTCTGTCAAGATGGAATTAATGGAGCAGCATGTATGTTGTTAGCATGTAAATTTCTTTTAAACATTCTGACTACCACTCTCATAAAAAAAAAAATAAAAATCTAATCCCTGAGCAGGTAGCTCTGAGAGACATTTCAGGAATGAACTCGAGTCTGGAGCTAAAGATTAAGAAGGCCAATGACAAGACGTGTTCTGCATGTGGAAACCTGTTTGAGGATATAGCTGAGCAGAAGTGCAGGGGACGACTTTATGAGCCGTCAGAGACTTCTGTCAGCAGGCAGAGATGAGAAGAAGCAGAGTGGGAGTGGGTAAGGGGGGATGCAAAAAACAGCTATAGACCATTTATTTAAATACATACTGTACTTAACTGTAAAGTTACATCATCCATAACTAGCATTAACTCTGTGCAAGATCAACACTATGGAATACTCCACTTCATGAAACCCAGAGCACACCAAATGAGGATTAGGGTATGGGGTAGATGCTACAAATCACTGAGTACACGACCAAATGAGGATTAGGGTACGGGGTACATGCTACAAATCACTGAGTACACGA
>JABJVR010046997.1:18556-29474 GCA_025773905.1 Chitala chitala
AAATCACTGAGTACACGACCAAATGAGGATTAGGGTACGGGGTACATGCTACAAATCACTGAGTACACGACCAAATGAGGATTAGGGTACGGGGGTACATGCTAGAAATCACTGAGTACACGACCAATTGAGGATAAGGGTACACACAGGCAGAGAGAGTCAAGCACTGAGTACAGCACCTGTTGAAATGTCGGATGCTGTTTAGAAACCACAAAAGG
Source organism: Chitala chitala (assembly GCA_025773905.1). Lineage (NCBI taxonomy): Eukaryota > Metazoa > Chordata > Actinopteri > Osteoglossiformes > Notopteridae > Chitala > Chitala chitala. Next base: position 18,775 of record JABJVR010046997.1, read on the forward strand.
CAAACAGACCTAAAAAAAGACAGAGTGGCCATTTGAAAAGTCCAATTTCAGCATGTGAAGGAGAATTAAATCAGGACATAAGGTGAGGACCAGGCTTCTATTACCACTCACAACACTGAGAACAAGGACCAGTACAGTCACAATCATGAATACACACATACATGTAAAGGACCAGGCTACATGCTACTGTCATAAGATAAGGACCACAGGGCAAGCAAGAAATAAGGAAACACCAAACCAGGTGGAACATGAATGAGTACAGGACCAAAAGTAATCAAGTTCAGCCAAGAAAATAAACTCATCCTTCATAAAGACACGTTATACCTCGACGGACACACTAAAAATTTGACAGCAAATGTCAAAAACCAGGGCTGTTTAAAACACCTGTAGCTTATCCACAACACTTAACTGCAATGAATTTGCAAGTTCCAAGAATGTTTGTAATGCATTTATGATGTGGTTTTCTGAAGGCAGAGAGAAAACAAACACAACATTCTTTGACGGCCTCCATTTTATTTAAAGAAAATATTAAAAATCTTGTGGGTTTTATACAAAAATATTTTCAAATAAAACCATTTCATTTAATAATGTTTTTAAATATATATTATTCAGAGCCCTTTTGATCCTTTGCCCTTTCACAAGGACTTTAAAGGGCATTTTAGCTGACATACTGAACTGGGAATGTTCAGGTTTGTCCCAGAACAAAAACACCAACAGTGAGTTCATTATACCTCCACTGGACCATCTCCAATGGAAACACAAAATCCAAAACCAAGGTGTAGGACTCCAAAAACTGAGGGCGGAAAAATAAAATCAAGCATAAGGTACAGGAGGGTTGATGTTCCTAATAAAACTTACACAGGAAATGCACTCCCTCTTTCTCATATATAATTATAAAATAAAAAAAAAAAATAATAAATCAAGGTCTGGGACTGCAATTGGTTTCTCGGTAATTCCTGTTTTGTATACTCACAAACGTGATGACTGATTTTAACTGCTTTTATTTGAAATTGGACGTAGCAATCATGAAATTCTGAATTGAAAGTTATTTCCACAAGGGGACGTTGAAGAAAATGGTGAATGCTAAAGAAAATGTTTCTCTTTCTATAGGACCTTAACGTGAAGACTGGGAAGGCAACAGTTCTTCAGCTAGTCCCTTGTGGTCCAGGACAAGAGAACAAGAGTTTCCCAGGAAACCGTCTAAAAAAACAACCACCAACACCATACAACAGAGTGAGTGAGTGAGTGAGTGAGTGAGAGAGAGTGTGTGTGTGTGTGTTTGCGTATACTGTTGGCTTAGCGTTTTATAGTTTTCTTCAGGCAGAAGTTTCCTGGGACAGAATCCAACAACTAATTTAATGAAAAAAATGAAGGGTTGAGGTGCTTAGAAGAGGAACAACAAAAATCACAACATAAAGACTTGGGAAAAAAAGGAGAAAAAAGTAGCTCAACAACCACAACCTTCACTTTCACGCCGACTTTGTCTGGCCTGCAAACCAGCAACACAGGCCTAACTGTGGAATTCATTCACTAAGTCTCATCACAGCGCAACATCATCTGCTTGTACAAAGGACTGCCGTTTTAATAATTTTATAACTTCTGTGTTCGTAGCAAAATGTAAAAAAAAACAAATGAAAAATAAAGGAGAATTACAGAAAAAAAGACTGAGAGAGAATAGTGGATTGTTGGAAGTAAGCAGTGAGCTAAGCCAACCGCCAGGCCTCTGGAATGATAATTCCAATTTTTATATTCTCTCACAGTTTCAGGGAGGGAAAACTACTAAGTGAGCCAAATGGTAAACAGCAACACATGAACAATGAACGTCAAAGACAAAGGGGAGGGGGAGCAAAAGCGGATTGAGCTCCAGGTATCCAAAGAGACATGCAAGTGTCACTGTACTAAATATCCGTGGACTTCCAGCTTGGGTTCATTAAGCAACATGAGTTCCAAAAATTCTTAACTATCGTACCCAGTCAGCACATACATCATTGGTTTAAAACTGACGCAAATCATTTCTAAAACATTCTGCTTTCAATGTAACTGTGAAAACAACACAATATTAAATTCAATGCAGTAATGCCAAATTTACTCAGTGCAGTGTTAAAAATGATTAGCAGATCTGCTGTCATCACAGAAGTTGGGAGCTGTTAAAACTAATATCAGATCAGTAGAGAACAGCAGAGTCCACAGAAACCGTTAAATCTTTGTTGTGTTAAAAGACCCAGGGAAACTACATGAATGGAAAAACTACAGGCAAAACTGGGGCTGCAACCTTAGGGGCTATAAGACAGCAGGAAAGAAAGGGCAGCAAATAAATAACTAATGCAGCTTAATGAAACCAGCTAAGTCAGGAAGAATCCCTACACAACTGTCATCTTGTTTTACAAAATGGGAACCTGCATTCATTTTGACTTTATTTTTTCATTTGCTGTTGCTACTAATGTGTCTGGCAATTTTTAAACTGTAGGATACTTAGCTGGAGTAGTTCAAAGTGAAGTACTCTCTATTCTCAAAGGTACTGCAGTTACTTTTCAAGTGCACCAATTTCAACTGTGCTTCTTATACCATATATAAAGGTGCACTGCCATCTAGTGTCCACCCCAGGAAAAAAACTAACATCCACCTACTAATACACCAGCACAAGTGTAATATACATGCACACACACATAAAAAGTCAATCTTAAAACCTTTTACTGCTTTATATACACTCGTACAAGCTTTATACAATTTCCTTTGAGAGACTGACAGAGGTCAAAGCTACAATAACAAATAAAATTTGAACAATTTAAATCAAAAAGGTCCTTCAGTAAACATTTTATTTAAACAGGCAAAATGTTTAATACCGCATATTCATGTAATCTGCAGTTAAGCAATCAAAATGCAATACATATGAAAACAAACAGCAGTTGATTTAGTGAAGGAAATTTTGTCTGAATCTGCAAAAATAACTGCAGAGGCATAATGCAAGATGATTTACAAACAATACACACGACAACAGCACAGCTGTGTTGTATCATTTCAGTGTCTAATTTACAAAAGCAAGTACATGCATAATACCACCAAATGCAAAATTTGAAACTTAAAACTCATGTGGCAACGTACAGATACTGAACTGGTCTATATGAAAACCAAGTAATAAAAATTCCATGCTTTATCTCTTACGACTAAAATGCTGGTATAAATTTTAAGGTTTGATCCATCAGCACAGTAAACTGACTTCTACTGTGAGCAATGATACAGTTCTGCATGAGGATAAAGCAATCTGTCGAAACACAAATTACATGGTTTTCACTGCCAATCAAGTGGACAGCATCTTAAGTTATGATAAATAGGGGAGGGGCTAAAAATTTAATTGCCTTATAAGGAATGAATTCTGTGCATCATACTCATAGTACTAATAACTGGAATGCATGACTGTCACACTTTCTAAAGGGTAACTTCTCATATCCTTCTGTAACTAATTACACAGGTATTTGAAAGAGTATTATTCCCAGAAAAATCCACACTTCCATTTTTATTATAAATCAAATTATATATAAAGAGGGAACGTAAATCAGAAGTATGAACCAAACCGAATAGAAAAATGAAGAATCCACAGAAAAATTTAGCTTTTCAGCCAACCAGAGTGCAAAATGAAGACCAAATCAAGGTGCTTAATTTTGTTTTGTTGGTTCTGATCTGGTGTGGGACTGTCTTACACACATCTCGACTTATATCCAAGGCCACTGCCCTGTTTCGCAGCCCAGCACACACCCGTCCTGCCCGCGGCCCCCGGCACACACCACCTGCCCATGGCCCCCGGCACATTTAACAACAGGTTTCTTTTTGGGCCATACATTATTTAACAGCCTACTTACCAATGCACAACGCATAGAATTTACACTGAAGTGTGCAATTTCCTCTCATTCTGGACCCTCTATTAAATACTTAATTAGCTTTACTAATTTCCCCTGCAGGGTTCAAATACCTTCGAAATACCCATACAAAGACAAAGCTCATCTAAACCTTACATGTAATGCTCTAAGTCACCAGTGTGAGATGTCTGGGCTGTAACTTCATCAAACAGGCACATGGTGCTTTCCAAATAACAAACATGAAATCAGCAATTAAATAACACGCAATTTTTTTTAGTAAACGAACCTGTCATCAAGCCAAACTGGCAGTTGTAAACACAAACACAAACACACACACACACACACACAAGCCCACCACAGTCCTTAAAAAAATAATCCATTAATCAAGATCCTACATAAAACATAAGGTCAAAAAAGAAGCACAAACAGCCATTACAAAACCAAACCATTTTTAAAATTAAGATTTTTTGTTTTGTTTATGTATCAAGTAATCAAAGTCCAACACGGGAAAATTTTAAAAGGTGCGGGTTAAAAGCACCCCTGGTATATGTGACACGCATTCTTATCTTTCATAATGCCTGGAAAAAAGCATTTCTATTCCAAAAACACTTTCCTTCTGCTCCAATTACACATGCAAACAAGCGCAGTCTAAAAGGTAAACATTGCTTAGTGGTTTAGCTCCTTTTGGTGTTCTCAACACCAAATATTATATCTTTTTAAATGCTATAGTATTCTTAATAAAGAGAAAAGCATTTTTAAATTCTGTGCTCACTCAGTAGTATAAAATTTCCCACAACTTTTATAACAATGTCCGTACAAGGTAATCAATTATCATTCGTTTCTTTCATCCTAACATACAGATTTTCTATTGAATTTAGCTTGTTAAGCATACTATGCAGGTATTTAGTCTCAAATGGTTCTGCAATGCACCAACATCCTCTGTAGGGGTCACTGCAGTGCACTCAACTACAACTGTTGTAAAACTCTGGAAAACTAATTGTTTTTTTGTCAATGCAAAAATCCTGCTTAAATGCACAATGTTTTCAGTCTTCATGAATGCAATCCAACTGTGCAGCACCAACAGTAGGGAAAGCACTTTGGTTAAAACAAAAACATAGGACAAGCAGGTAACTTCTGTGTACTATGGTGTGCCAGTGCCCTGTAATGAACAGTACAAAATCAGATGGTTTAAAAAAGAACCGTCTACAGGGGACGATGGAGAAAAAGTGAGTCAAGTCAGACATGCTGCAGTCTTGCAGTGAGAGCTGTTTTGAGGGTGGTTTTACCATTTTTGAGTCTGGGTAACAGCACAGAGATCAAACTGTTTTTAAATCAAATTGCAGGCAGCTGTAGACAGCTTTACTGTTAATTTTGTAGGCTTATAGTCATGAAAAGAAGACTAACAAACATAACCACAAAAATTAATGATTAATAACATTTAGCAAACACTGCAAGATTAAAGTGAGTAAATAACACTTACTTTTATGTTAAAGAGGCTTGTTTTACCTGAACATCTTACAACAGTAAGCAGATAGTACTAGCAAGTTTCAAGTCATTCTATCTCTTATTTTATACAACACATTGTGCATATACTACAAAACTACCACTTTTAAGTCACATACGGGCAACCCTTTTAAGCCACATCATCCTAATGGGAATGATCAACATATGTGTATTTCTCATCTGTTTGCCCACACCTGCACTGAAAACATGCATAATGGAAAGAGCGCCCTCATGTGGACTTACTTTCACACAAGGATAATATCAACATAACGAATGCCACAACCAGTAAACATCTGCAAAACACAAGTGTGAAGCAACAAACTGACACAGCCAACACAGTTACACAACTGTCACACAAACGCACATTGATTGATTTGATTTTCAGTCTATCTACCAAGTCACTGTGTCTTAAGGAATAGAGATTAGAAGTATGGTAGCATCTTGATTTGGAGGGGTGGTAGAGTAGGTGGGAGAAAAGAGGAACACTGATTTGAAGTGAGCAACTGGGAATGTAAGATAACAGATTATAGCAATAAAAATAAAAAAAACTGTTTCTTTCCTATATACATTTATTATTCTATTTTTTTTTTGTTTCTTTTTTTTTTCTGGCTCACTCAAGTAACCAAGTTCCAAAACATTTTATCAAACCCCACTTCTCCACACAATAAGTCCCCCCCCTCTTATTCCCCAAAAACGTCAGGTTCGATCACCGAGGTCTCGCCTCAGACACACAGTACGGTTCCTCTAGTCCAATCCTTCCTGGCTAAGCCAGCTGTTGGACGCCTTATGGTCACTCTGTGGATTCCAAAAGCCCCTCAGATTCATCTAAAGGCGCTTCACTCCCATCGCCAGCGCGGAACAGCTCCTCAAGGAGCTCCTCGCCAGCACCTCCTGCCCGTGAAGCCCAGAGAGCCGCCCCTTCTCTCAGACCAATGGAGCGCAGCAGTCTGGCGTAGTCGGCGAAGGCAGATCCAATCAGCTTATGTAGAAACCGTGAGTCAAGGCAAACATGAAAGATGCTGTCTCTCACAGCACTGCTGTAGACACAGACTGGAGAAGAAGCGTCATGAACAATAGTGTCCAGCGACAGAGATGCATCTGAACTGAGAGACACTCACATTAAAGGTAGTCTGAAAGATGCAAAAATCAGGGTGTAAAGCTAGAAAGTACTCCTTACAGATACTGCCATTATACTTTAATACCATGTAAAGATAAGGCAAACGGATTAGCTGAATACATTTTCTCAAATATCTTAAGTTTGGAATTTAAAACTTCTCTAGTATTTGCAAACCAAAATCCAACAAAATCCAACTTTCCTTGTAAATCGCTTTGGACAAAGGCGTCTGCTAAATAAATAAAATGTAAATGTAATGTAATGTAACAAATCCCACCACAAATTGAAAAAGGTTAAAGACTAATTCCATTACCAGTTCTTCAAACCATTTAAACTTAAATCTGAATTGACACATCTCTTGTAAGCAGGTAACTTAGGTTTTAAAATACTAACCAAGACACGCTTTTGGCAAGGAAAGTTAAGAGTAGAAATGTTAGTAAAATTACACACATCCTCAGACATTTAATCTAGATTCAATTACACACATAAGTAGTTTAATTAAAAGCATTAAATGGAATAGAACACACTTTACAGGAACCCATTATGCAAAATTCACGTTAATTTTTAATTACACAATCTCAGTGAGAAGGGCAAACAACACTACTTTGTACACTGAGTAGACACCTCAAAAACAAGTGTAAAAAAAAAAAAAACAAAGGACCGGAAACTGAAGAAGCTAATGAAGTTACTGCTCACCTGCATCTGTTAAGCATCGGTCAGTAACAAACGCCACACAGAGCAGCACCTGCTGTGTCACCTGGTCTCACCTACACCAAGTCACACACGACTTTAGCACTAAACTATTCACTAGATTTTTTTTCGAGACCAAGTATGACAATTGTCCATCATGAGCTGTAAAAAGAGTAGAACTACTGAAAAACACTGGTTTTCTCCTTGAATACAACTGTACACAAAGATTATAACATTCAAAAGTCCTGTAAACACCCTTGCATCCTGCGGTTGTTCTGGTGCAACAAACACAACAGTGCGCTCTATTGTCTGTGAAACTGAAAGAAAAAAGAGAGAGAGAGAGAGAGAGAGAGAGAGAGAGAGAGAGAGAGAGAGAGAGATTACTCTCCTGTCAGTAACCATACATTAGGGTGTTGGCAACCTGGCCTGATTTTGATAAATTCCAGTGTCTGCCAGGGGTCAGAAAGATTTGCAGATGAGGCACAGATCAGCAGGCCTTCCCTCCACTGAAAGGCCTTCACATCTGAATTACCACCGTGAAATCTGACCTCCAATTTCTCACCATGCGGAAGGTCGATTCCAACTGTCCGGCAGACATATTGATGGTTCAATTCAAAACGGCAAAATGAAATAAACGCCTCACGCTCGGTACGAATACTCAACTGTCCCACGGTAAACAGGAGGAGAGGAACGTCAGCCCACAAGAGGGAGACTCCGGTGTGAGAGACAGGAGAGCCCGATCTGTCAAACCCATACGCAGCACGATGCCCATCTGTCTCGGCAGGTGAAAAGCGTGACTTTCAGCCAATGTTTTCTGACTGACAATGCCACCCCATGCACTATTTCTCTAGTACTTTATTACCTGCTCAAAAAGCAAGAACAAACCAGTCCCTGTAAAGAGAGGTGACAGATGCTAATGCAGCTGTGATAAATACACTCGTGTCTATTTCATATCCGCCGCATCTGATACATTTTATACCACATTTACACAAATTTGTAGGTTTGCACTAAACAGGCTTGTGAAAAGGTGTCTTCTTCACTTTGGAAACTAGTACTAGAGTAAGTCTCTCCATTAGCAGCTGTAACGTGGTTCTGCTTATAAGTGTTGTGGCACACCATCAACATTTTACATGCCTAATGTAGGTATGATGAGCAGACACGCGGTTACAATTTAAATGAAGAAATATCCTCACAGTAGACGAATGCTGACACATACTGCCATCTTCAGCACCAAGAACCACAGTACTTTATAAGGTTAATAGGATTCGTGAGGAGAGGCAGACAGCGTGGACAGGCAAAGATTCACGTAGACTAAAGGGATTATTGAAATATCCTTTTTGGATGAGCCCAAATGGGCAGTAATTGCGCACTCAGCCTTAAGAAGCTGTGAGAGAACCTGAAGAAATATTAAAGTCATTATGTGCAGGTCCATGGAGGAATTGTCACAAACGACAGCAATTCATTTTCATCTTGCAAATGACGAGACTTGAGCAATTCAGGTAATTCTATACCTACTGCCTGTATTTCAGCACTCTAGAGACAACCAACATATAACCTAGCTCTGTCAAAACCATTTTCCTAGTGCTGCTGTAAAGAAAGCAAAAGGATATTGGTGCTGTCGTTGGTCTCCATCACGCCGTACTTCAGACAGGCTTCGATAAAGAGCGCTGCTCTGTCAAAGTGCCTCATGCTATAGGGTCAAGAGAGAGGAGTAAAAAGAGAAGCGGGGGAAAAATGATGAACTTCAGCAGTACACTTGAGCAAGGTGGCACTCAATATGCACTCTCCATTTCCCTTCCCATGAGCACGCTTCCCTCTTCTTGGCTAAATCCAATTCCAGCACACATCTACACATTTCACCTGAGGCCCATCAAAATTCACATCACTCTGGACAACCTGGCCTTTCTCCAGGCTCAGACGGGACACAATTGATACTCTTTCAAAGTACTAAACGTGGGCCGTCCGTTCAGTATCATTTCTATGCAAATGTGACGGGTGTTGCCGATCTGGGACAGGAGGCGGGTTCGGCTCGGGGGGCTCTTACCTGTATAGCATCTCGCCGACCTTGTGGAAACACCCCAGAGACAGAAGCACTAGAACAGCTTTGGACTTCTGGTTCACCTGGGGGGAGCACAAGTGCTCTGCCCAACGCTTCAGCACGTCAGAGGCCTCCGCGGAATTGAGACGGACCTGGGAGAAAACATTCAGGATACGGAACATCTCCAAAGCACAACGAGCTTTTAAATCCTGTAACCACTCACAGACGTAAGGCATGCAACCATACACAGCGATGAACATAAGCTCAAATACACAGATCTTCTTATAACAAAAAACTTTTAGGGGTAATCACAATTTGAGAGTGTTTGCAAAAAAAAAAAAATTTAGGACTTAAGTTACGACTTGGTTTTACATTATAGCTTTTTACAATACTGTACTTAAAAAATACAGCCTTTGTATAAAGGTCCTCAATGTTTCCTCGCAAGACAAATATGAAATGGTTGCTAGGCAACATGTAATACTTTTCATTATGGCAAGCTAGCATGTTCAAAGTCATAAAGCCATTACCCAGCAACAGCAGGACAATATGTGCACACATTGCAATGCTACAGGTCAATTAAGAGCCACAGCGTTAATTTATAATTATTCAGATGCTTACATTAATTGTGGAAGAATGAACAGCCCCCCTCCTTTTTTTTTTTTTTTTAAACAAAAAGCTTTTACTAGGTGCAGATGATCATTTCAATACTGGTCTGTTTTTTTAACAGTTGTTTCATTCCCCCTGCAAATCTGGCCTCTGTAATCTGTAATTTATCCTCGTTCACAGTTACAGTTCTGTATACCTATAAGCAATATCACATAATTCCTGCACTGGAAGGCTGTGGAAGCAATTTAAATAAGCGGTGCTCCCTGTCTTTTTGAAAATGTTTTGCAGTGTTTGCAAAATTTCTCTATAACATGTATTTGTGCATTAACTTTATTTATGCTGCAATATATTATACATGTAGCTGCAACACTTAACTATCCAATCTGACAGTAGGACAGGAATTAATGTAAAACACCACTACACCTACAGTACTCAATGTAAAGCATCCAGACGCATTTACTGCCAAACGGTTATATGAAGAAGAAAAAAAAAAAAAAATCTTCATAACAAAAGAAACCGCAGAAGTTTAGACTAAGCAATTAATGTTGGTGGGGGTGGGGGGTGTTTGGCAACAACACTGAACCTAACTTGGAAATGTGTTGAAACAAGCGCTACACGTTTTAGCTACACGGGTCAATTTCATGGAAAATTAGTTTGAAACAAGCAGCCAAAAACACATTAAAAAACCAAAATTTACCAGGCATTAAGATTATCTTTTAATTTTGAAGTCTTATGCTGAAACCTATAACGGGGGGGGGGGGGGGGGGGGGGGGCCGAGGGCAACACAAAAAAACCACCAAAAAAAAAAAAAAAAAGAAAAAAACAAAAGAAAATGGTGGGGAGGAAAAAAAAAAAAAAAAAAAAGAAGAAGGTAATTAAATTGAAAAAAAAAAAA
>JABJVR010046998.1:0-67557 GCA_025773905.1 Chitala chitala
GTGTGTGTGTGTGTGTGTGTGTGTGTGTGTGTGTGTGTGTGTGTGTGTGTGTGTGTGTGTGTGTGTGGGTGGGTGGGGTGTTAGTATGCACTCTGGAGCTTGCGGGCTGATGCATTATTCAGGGCAGTGTATGCTGGGCCCTCCCTCCATTAGAGGCCAGTGCCCTGCAGTGAAATGGCATGTGGGATGTGGGTGGGGGCATGATGGCGTGGTAATGTAGAACCGGACTACGATGAGCTGTGTGTGTGTCTGCGTACCTGTGTATTGTAGTTGCACATGTGTGCTGCCCTTATGAAAGGTGTGTGAATGATTTTTTTTTTTTATCTGTATAATAAACTCATCATGCTAATTTTTTTTTTATGCTGATAGAGGAATTAGTGTATTGAATTCTAATGAATGATTTAGATATTCCTGCGTTAAAAATAAACCATGTATTCCCAGGTCTGCGTGCTTTTTGAAGCGGACACCCTCTGTCACTCTAGTCATTTTTAGAGCTCGCTTACCCGGTGATGTCGTTGCAGTGATGGTTTCGGGTTCTGCACACTGTGACTGGTTCTCCTTTTCTCCCGAAGGATCTGGGAGATGCCACGACTCTCTCCCTCCTGAACCTGGAACCCAGTGAAAGTACACAGGGGAGCCCTCAGGTGGGTGGGCTGTCTCACAACGTAAGGTGTGCTGTCATTGATCATGTCGTCATTTAAATTGGACTCTTGATGATTTTACACATTGACTCCATTTTGGCTGGTGTTGGCTTTGATGGTGTCCAGCCATCACGCTCTCTGACAGCCTGGTTTTCTTTTGCCAGTGACCATTTAGTGCATTATTGGTTTCTCCAGTGAGTTTGACAGCACAACGTGGCTGAAATGAGCAAGCCTGAATTGTGCGACAGTACGTCCCAGTGGTACGTCTGGATTACACTGTCTGGTACTTGCTCGCTCATCACCTTTGTTGACAGTGGGATTAGCAGAAGTCTTCTCTATTACCACAGGTCAAACGAGTTGGTTTTCTTCCTGTCTATCTTATTCACAGTCCGGCTTCCCCAGCTGTATGTAGCTATGGGGAACATGATGGGTCAGACTAATCTGCCTTGGCTTGCCAGGCTGAAGTCCTCATTTTTCCATGTTAGATTCATGCTCGTCATCATTGTGCAATTTGGTGGTTTATTTCAGGACTGCGTTCACTGCTTGAATCGATCTGCGATCCTAGGAAAATGAATTCTGGCACGCGTTCAGTCTCCTCACTCTTAGTTGCTGGTTAGACATTTTCGCTTCCTGCAGTGGTCACTTCCTTGGTCTTTTCCATGTTTGCGAAGATGCCAAACTTGTCGCTTTCTGCTTGGAATGTAAAGGGAAGGGAAGGGAATGCAAGCTTGACACACCCCTTTCTCTGTTTTTACCCAAGAATGTGGCAAGCGTGCATTCTGTAAGTAATCAACGAGCAACTAACAAATAATTAAAATGAAATGATCACAAATCACACTTTGGTTGTTATCAATTTACACAGGATGTTACATCTGATTTTAAAACCCAACTTAATAGCTGTTAAGCCCAATTAAACATAGGCTCCAGTTATTAGCAGGACTGAACCCTGCTGTGTGTGTGTGTGTGTGTGTGTGTGTGTGTGTGTGTGTGTGTGTGTGTGTGTGTGTGTGTGTGTGTGTGTGTGAGCAGCCATATATGTCTACAAGTGTAAATACTTGCAGTTCCTGTGCTCAGTTCTCCACCCCAACATGTTGTCCCCCCCAGGCCAGCCCCGTCACACGGAAGCGTGCGCGCGCCTCCCTCTCAGACATCTCCAGCCTGGAGGACGTGGAGGGCCTGTCCGTGCGACAGCTGAAGGAGATCCTGGCCCGGAACTTTGTCAGCTACTCGGGCTGCTGCGAGAAATGGGAGCTGGTGGAACGTGTGAGCCGGCTGTACCACGAGAATGAACGCAACAGGAAGTCCTGTGAGATGCTGCCAGCAGGGGGCGCTGTATTGCGATGAGCATGTGATAATATGTGTACTGTGTCTGGATTGTAAACTATGCTAGACTTTTAGCTGCATTCTATTTGTTCATCACTGTCCATGTATTTCATTGGATCATTTCTGTGAATGGTGTGTGTTTATGTAAAGTCTTGCACAGAAATGCAATGTGTACCCACCATAGTTGTGCTTCAGCTGACCCCGCAGGCTTGGATGCTAATGCTACATATGTTTACCTATATGCATACATGTATACATACAGGCATTCACGTAGCCAGTATGTCATCAGCTGTTTTGCAGTAATAGTTTACTGGTGTGTTTTCTCAACCCTCAGAACTGTTCTTTGTAGAAGCATGCCTTGGTATGGCTTCAAACAAACAGCCCTGTCTTGTTTTCGCAGCGCCATCCCATAATATCAAGATGAATTTTATCTGTTTACTAACGACAGGGGATGTCATTCTTGCATACAGACATTTTGTGCTCGTACACGTTCTGCTGTATAGCAGATGTTACAGGCCATAAGCAGAGAACTGCAGAGCGGTGGCTTATTTTCTGATTTTTGCTTTTCTTTCTTTGCAGTGGAGAATGTGACCAGTAATCTGACAGCAGGTGAGCATGTGGACAGCTGCGTCTTCCTCTCTCTTTGTGATGCGGCTGCTTTCACTAAACAGAAAATCCATTTGGTAGAGTTTGGGCCAGTTGTCTAACAACCATGTTTCACTCCCTCCCCCCCCCCAACCACAAAAGTGGTTGCATACCCCTCGCCTATCTGCAATGGTGGAATTGGAGGTAACTTTCTTCAATGTCTTATCTCCCACCCCAGACCCAAACCGTTGCCCCCTGGTACTGTGTTTTTTCCACAGTGGCATGCACAGTTGCAGGAAAGCATCCATCTACTTCCTGTGTAACTGCCTGAACAGGGAGCGTTCTTATTGTGCCGTGCGTTTCTATACGTCTGCTGTTTCATTCATTAATGTCTACATTCTCTATCTAGTACTGGTAAAAACATCTCTCCATCTGTGTCAATGACCAATAACGTGTGGGTTGTGTAGGGTTTTTTTTTTTTTTTTTTGACCGAAAACATGTCGAGCTAATGGTGTATACATAAACATTAAAGGAAATTATACCGTGAGGATTTAATAGCCAATGACATAATCTGTCTGTGGATATTAAAAGGATATATTAAAGCTTTACATAGACTGCAGTTTTGTACTGATAAGCGTGATACATATGTTGGTATTTCTTATGTTAACTAGCAACCTATGTTTATTTAGCACCGTTAACATTATCTCCGGGTTTTTATACTATAACCTTAATTAAGAAAAGAGAACTTTTCTACATTGACGTTGTTTCTGTGAATGCTCTAGGATATGTTAGTTATTTGAATGGAGGCCTGGTGTAAGTGTGGACCTGCTGTAGTCAGCTTGTCAGTCCATCCAATGTAAAATAATGAGTGTAGAGAAATCATGGGTTATTTTTTAAGAAGCTTCAAAGCTTGTGTTTGCACATATTTGTACATTTTTACATGACAAAAATATAGCGGGGCTCCTTTTGTCTTATGAATGTCTAATGGCATAAAGGAGAGTGGTAATTTGGGTAATTAATTAGCCACAGGCAGGTGGAGATAGTGGGTGGTTAAGAGAGGTTGGAAGACGAAGGCATGTGATGTGCTCATATGTCCTGCTTCAGACATACCTCCATGCTGTGCATGACAGCGGCCAAGGAATGATGCATGCTGGGACTTAATGTCCTCACGCTGAGCCTTCACCCCTGCTCATGCTCCTCGTGTCATCAGTCATATGTTGTGCAAGAGTTTGCACTGTGGGGAATTTTTGTGCTGCTTTCAATGGCATAATTGAAAATATATTAAATTTGATCTACAAGGACATAAAAAATGTTCACATTTGTAAGGGTTTCATTTCTGACTGATGTTTCAGTTTTGAGGAGGGGGGAAAAAAAAATCAAGGTCTCAGATCATGCTTGCAGCATTCATTATCGTTTTTTAAAATGTGTAATGCCCTGTTGTCTTCGACATGACCTTCATCTTCATCATCGTGGTCACCATGTATTGCAGTCGTCAGCTTTAAAAGAATGTCAGGCCAAGGTGAGCTTTGATATTAAGATGTTTTGTGGGCATTTTGGAGCCCGGTTTAACACACAAGGTTGATTTTTGGGTTTCCTCTGCACTGGTTCAGCTCAACCCCTACTTTCTGTTTGCGCCCCCCCCACCCCACCCCCAATATGTTCACTGTCAGATCCAGTGACAGCTCTTGTCACATGAGCTTGCTCTGAGGAGAACTGCGTAGCTCAGGAGAAGCGAAAAGCAAAGCAATGGTCACGCTTCCCAAATCACTGGCAAGGCTTTGTAACCTTGTGTTAAAATCAGGGCCATATGCAGTATGTCACTCTTATGTCACTCTTAAACAAAACCATCTGAGGTGCACGTGACCAAGAGAAGCTTTGAAGCTTGTCCTTTCTGATGTGATGATAGGACACTTGGAGGTAATGTCAGCATGTTGTACAAAACGGAAGTCCTGTGCAGTTCCTGTCTCGTTTTCCATTTCAAGGTTTTGTAAAAGCTTTGCAGTGACCACTCTAGATGGGTTTGTGCTTTTCTATGTCCGACCGTGTCTTAATATTTTACCTAGTAGAAAATCTAGTTTATGCAGTTCAACACAGCAATATCGGCCATTCTCATTTTTCATTGTCTATATTTTTTACTTTTCTATCAGCAGTTAGTAATTTAATAAAGATACTAAGATGCTTTGTTTGATTCCAAAACCATTTTCACTTTATACTATATACTGCTTGTATGTAATTTTGATTTGCTGCGTGTGTGTGATTTTGATTTGCTGCGTGTGTGTGTGATTTTGATTTGCTGCGTGTGTGTGTGATTTTGATTTGCTGCGTGTGTGTCCGTGTGTGTGTCAGATTTTGAGTACGTTTGTGAGATGTAGATTTGTTTGTGAGTGTGTCCTCATTATGGCGCCTCCCCCCGCCTGTCTGTCTGTGTAGGCGGGGACCTGCACCGGCTGTCCAGCCAGGATGACAACCTGTGCCGTATCTGCATGGACGCCGTGATCGACTGCGTGTTGCTGGAGTGCGGTCACATGGTCACCTGCACCAAGTGCGGCAAGCGCATGAGCGAGTGCCCCATCTGCAGGCAGTACGTGGTGCGCGCTGTGCACGTCTTCAAATCCTAGTGGCACTGCCCACCTCGGGGAAGAGGGAGGGGGGGGTCTCGCCTCCTATTGTACTAACAGCCATGGGCCACACTGTGAAACTGTGCCCGCCCCAGCCCCCCCCAGTCCTGCCATTAACCCCAGACAAAACAACAATGCGGGCAAGATTGTAACAATGCCAATGTTATTTTGTTGTTGTTCTTTGTTTATTTTATCTGTTCCCACTTCTTTTTATAAATTCTTCCAAAGAGGATTTTAAAACAATGGGGCAATTAATTCTCCCTCGTTTAATAACGATTTTGAGTTTTGAAGCATAACCCAGGTGCGTTTTTGTTTCAATGTGTCATTGACATTAGGATATATCTGAACAGTTTGCATTGACCATTTTATGTGACGGTCAGCTTCTGGCATCTTCTGAGTTATTCCTCTTAATACAACCATCATCATGCATCTTTTGCTTTTCCAGAATGTGACCCAGCTGCTGGCTCTGCAGGTTCTAGAACCTTTCGAGATCCAGTGGCAGCACTCATAAGAGTTGAGGTCCACACAGAAAAACAGAAGCAGCTGCAGATGGCTGTCTGTCACAGCAATTCACTATGTACCACATGAAGAGGAGAGCAAATTAGGTGCCAAACTAGGAGTGTTTGCGAATCTGCTAATCCCCCCGCCATCTTATGCATTGGTATTAATCAGTGTCTGGTGTCCCTCTCAGCTCCCATTTTGGCCCCACCAAATTGCTCTGACTTCTCTGTATTACAGAGCATCCTTTAGTAACAGCCTGTTCTGCTCTTCTCAGTGTGTCATCTATTATAAAAGCACCATTTGTTTCATTATCACAAATGGCAAAAGTCATAATGGCAATATTACAATGGTACCTTTCCCACCCATTGTCAAATTTAGTGTCAGCATTGTTAATGTTGAAGGGGAAAAAACAGGTGCTATATAAATACAAATATCCTATTGTTCTTCACTTGGATGTGGATGTGATAGTTTGGAATGTTTTCCCTCAGAGTGGTGATAAAACCCTAAAGTGTAAATGGCTTTTAGTTGAAGATTTAGATTTTAAGAAGAATGACTAATCAAAGATCTATCTCCACGTTAATACTTAAGCTTGTGGTACAGAGAACTATATAGAAGTGAACTGCTGTACAGTTGCATATATTTCATATCACTATGAGATGTACATATTTATATATTTTTCCATTTGTTATCCTATTTTTTTTAACGTCTGCCAGATTGACTTAGTTTATTATCACTGAGTAACGCTGCACAGATCACTGTTTATAAGTTTCCACTGATGAATTAATTCACTTGTCCAAGGACCACTGATAGTGGAGCTTGATAACGGACCCCAGCCTTCTGTTCTTTGGAGCCTGTTGAAACTTGAGGTTTCCCCTCCCACATCTTCTCTGCTGCCCTGCTCTGAGGGTCAGTGACAGAGTCATGACATCATACGAGACGCAGGGACACAGATGTGGGACTCTTTCCTATGGAGGACAGTTGACTGGATGCTCGCTTTGTTCCAGAAATTTGGCCAAGTCTGGCCTGTGAATTATGGAATGTTGAACTTTTTATGTTGGTAATTTTGAAGGTAAAACTTTAATAAAAATGCAGTACCTTGGTTAACCACATGTAAATCCTGTGTTGTTCTTGTTCAGGGTATTCCACTACCATGCGTGTAAGACACCCTTTTGGATGTGAACCGATGACTTACCGGTTTCTTAGTTATCCACGAGTCTTCTTTTCCCCTAGAGTCCCTTCACCCCATGGACAGCCTGTGATAGCACCCTGCAACCTTCAAACAGCGGCTGTTAAAGCCCCCCCTCAAAAGTGGATCTGTATCCAAATTGTCAAAGGAGTGAACCCCCTTACACACACACAAATGGGGGATAGGAGGAAGTCCCCCTTGGTGGATGACAATTTGCCATTGATTGTGTAAACGTATATTTTCTCAGTCTGCAAGTCAGGCTGTCAACCTTCAATTTCTCTTGTTCTTTGAAAAGTAACACAAAGACACACAATAGAGCCTTGCTGTCATACAATGTAACCATCCAACACGCTCCTGCAGCAAGGAGAAAAGTGTTCAGCCTGGGATTCTGATGTAAAAATAATGCAGCTAAGAAAAAAACAGGCTGAAGTTAAAATATTAATTTATATAAAACTGCTATGAGACACAATTGAGGAAAATGGAAGTTCTTACAAAAGCATTCAACACCTAAATTATGACAAAAGACATCATGACTGCATGTCATAGTTTATCCGAGCCATTTACTTATTGACAGATTCACATGTAAAAGGTGTGTTTTAAAACACTGTTAAAATAGCCTCAACACTTCTTCATAGAAATAGCTGGTGAACCTTGGGAAAAATAGGTACATTTATTCAAACAGTGCAAATAAGTTTTTTTTTCCTCCTAGACTTCCCAAGTATAAACACAATAAAATTTGACCAAATATATAGCCATAGGAAAGAGAGATCTCTGTACTGACAAGCAGAAAATACCCACGTCAGATACAACACCACAGCCTAAATTAACATTAACACTTTCTTCTTCTGGACAACATAGTACAGGCAGATTTCTACAGTGGAGAGTGTATAGTCAGCCAGAGGCCACTGACAACAGGGACTGTCAACTGAAACGTGACACCAGGAGGCATCCAAATCTGCATATATAGAAAGCTCAGAATACTTTCTTATACAAAAATATGTATTTCTGCATGATACATGAAGTTTGCATTGTAAACAAAACCATCAATTAACAACGTAAAAAAAAACTACATCAAACATGGTCCATGTGACAGCATGAAGTATTTTTACAACTTGACAACTTCAGTTTATTTTTTTGAACAGTACAAAATGAGAAGGGGGGGGGGGGTCATGCTTTTTCCCTCACTTTCTTTAAAGCCAAGAAAAAGTCTGCCCCCCCCGTTGCCGATAGCTGCTGGCTTGCTTTCCTAGTGCAACTGTTCACATTCGACTCGTCTCGAGGACGGCATCACGCTGGTGTACCGGTGTGCGCAGGTTTCCGCTCTCCCTATGATGAAGCCAATGGGTTTAACGTGCCTCTTTTAATGCCGTCGCCCCCTCGTGCCCGCGTCTGTCCAAAGATGCTGGTTTCTCCCCATCACTGCTCGCGTAAACATGGCCAGACACTGGCTCCATGCACCGTGACACCGAGCTTGTTTTATTGTTTTTGCCACATGCAGCACATTCTTTGTGTCTCGGCGTGGACTAACTGAGCTTCTGCAGAAGTTTCTCTTCCACGAGTCCGAACTGCACGCTGACGGACATCTCGGCCGCGAAGCGCTCGCAGCCCTCCTTGGTCACCTGTTTGCAGAAGCGCAGGTCGATGTGGCAGATGCTTCCGCAGCGCTTGAAGTAGGTCAGTGACTGGTCTGTAACCCTGTTGCATACTGGACAGGTCAAAAGGCAAAGGGCAAGGCAGAGAGAAGGGAGTCGTGAAACAGAAGGCCAGGTGGGTTCAGAGGATTTATAGGTCAACCACATCGTACTGAGGATGTTTAATGGAGACCTGTGCTAGTGAGAGAAGCAGACAGACTAGTGTGTCTGAAAGCAGACAGATTCTCAGTAAAGTGTCGCATTTCCCTCAAAAATGCTGTCAGTATGATTTTATCAGGTCATAACACAGCTGTATAGTTAAAGGAAAAATGACAGCCAAAACAATAGCTTTTTACTTAAGTAAAAAGTTAAGGATTTCCTTAACGTTTCTGAAAGTTTTAGGAAAATCTTTGTCAGAAAGCTTGCTTTAGTGATTCACACTGTCAGTGACTGAATATGACATGAACTGAAGCATGTCTGTATTTCTGAAATGCCACCTGCTGCGTGGATGACCTAATCGTGGCAAGTTCTGGTGTCACACTGCCTGATAATGGTGAAGTGAAGCCATTAAGAAATATTACTTCACCGGCCTGAACCTGAATTATGACAGGTCTCCAAGTAGCCTTTATCATAAATAAGAACAAGTGTCAATAATAAAGCCCTGAGCTGGTAATAACAATGACTATAATAACAACAATAACTTTAATAATAAACGTATAGCTATTGTAAGGAATAAAATGTATTATGTACTGTGTATTCTAGTGATCCACGCAGCCCACCTGACAGGTTAATGTCAGTAAGCGAGTCGCGTGTGCTGGTTCCAGCCGCGGTCAGGATGTTGACCGACTGGTCCGTGATGTGGTTGCAGTAGCTCAGGTCCAGCCGGGCGAGCAGGGGCATGTGGCGGATGATGAGTCTCAGCGAGGCGTCTGTGATGTCCAGGCCGGCGAGACGCAGGTCCACAACATTACGCATTTTACTGCGGCCGTCTAACTGTCCTGCGACGGGGGGGTGTGGAACAGACATTTTCTGAGATAACACTTGAGCTTTTTTATTTCGTATTTCGATAGGATACATGCAGCACAGCAGATCTGCAGAAATAACACTGCAACGAAATTCCTTTCTGGGCGTGGAACAGCAGACTGACCCCGGAACAGCTGTTTGACAACATACTAATCCACTTTACATGTGTTAAGATAATTAAGACAAAGCATATAACCGTGTACTTGTGATAAAGGGGAGTTCTGGATATTAAGTCAAATTGAGCTACCACAAGAGGTCATTGTTGTACAGTGGTCACCTTTTGCAAAACACGAGTCCAAGCGTTTTCCTTTCTTTTCCCTTTAGCTGCACTTTATTTAACAGTACACCATTATTTGTACATTCAGAATTTTATATGAGGGATTAACTCTAATATACAACATCCCATAAAAAGTAATAATTTTATACACTGAAGAGATCTGCTCGGTAGTGAAATAGCATATTAAAGGTTGACACAGGCATTAACCCATGTCATCCCAACATCTAGATGAAGTACCTGGTCTGTTGTCTGTAGGAGGTGACAGTAAGTCCCTCATCTGGGCATCCTTAAGTCCTTCCACCCACTGGACATCTAATGTGCGCAGGAGGGGGCAGCTGGAGGTACAGAGTGCAGAGACAGCTGCCCATGAGCACCCTGACAGGAGCAGTACCCTCAGACCTGCCAGCAGGGGAGGAACAAAGTGTCACCTCAGATAGTCAACTGACTGAACAGACAAAAAACAGGTGAAAGGAAAGAGCATTCAGGTCATCCTCAGAGATCAAACTCAGCACTGGTTTAGGTAGGATGGTAAACATGACAAGATTTATATTTGTGACATAAAGAGTAATAAAATGGACAGACTGGGGCTTAAAATGGACAGATTGATTAAAAGTAAAAACACTGAAGGTTTAAATCCAGTGAGCTCTCATATAAGCCAAAATCCAGTGAGACCTCATACGACCCCAAATCTAATGAGACCTTGTACAAGCCAAAATCCAGTGAGTCCTCCTAAAAGCCTAAATTCACTTTCCAGTGAAGTGTGCAGGAAACCAGAGTTGAGGATAATTTCTGGAGATTCTAGGATCATTATGTTTTTGTTAAAGAGAGAACTCGTATACTGGCCTCTGCTGGTGAGATGCTGAACAGAAAGAAACCTCACTCTTTGGATAAGCAACTACCTTGGATATCATTAACATTCTTAACATACTCCTGTAAATTCTGGAAGTCTGAGTGTATGTATGACATCACTGCATTGTAATTATCCACTAAAATCACACAGCAAGATCATACATCATACATACAAGTCTGTCCTCCACTCTATAAACTTACAAAGACAGGCATGCTTGTGGCAGCCAATTCTTTTTTAGATCTGTCACACCACAACTGTGCAAGCGGTATCGCTACATCTTCTGTTTCATATGACAAGCCATTTCCTTCTTCCTCCATTTACGCCAGGAAACATCTATTGATGTGAGAAGTTCTCACATGGGCAAAGCACAGAGTTGTAAAGCCTTTTAAAAATAAGTGTCTTCCGAATTGAGGATGGTGGGACAGCCTGAGGCCTATCAAGGCGTGAGGCACATACACTCCAGTCCACATTTTTTGGACTTTTAGTGATCATTCAGAGGAAACTCATGCAGAACAGGAATTAAACTCATTATCATGTTCATGTGAGACATCAACAGCGTCTCCAGATCTACTGTCCCCAAGGCTCTCGGGAAAAAGCAGATCAAGAGCGATGATCCTTCCACCCTGCGGCTAATCTTCTCTCAGAAAACCAGCCCGCTGCCTGCTGCTCTACAACACTCACCCGGCAGCCTGTTGATCAGCCAGCTCAGCTGCTTCTTGGAGATGTTGGTCCAGCTGAGGTCCAGTGAGACAGGCTGGCGTCGGATGATGCCGCTCAGCATCAGCGCCGTGATGGACCTGCTGCGGCTCAGGTCTATGGAGGTCCACAAACTCTTGTCACAGCACCTGGTGAATGAAACCATCTCATGTGTGTGGACTGGCGATCTCATACATCTTATAAAGTTACCTCAGATAGCCAAACTTGCATGTCTCCATTTACCATTATAGATACTGCAAACTGTCATGAGAGATTCAGATTTTAAACCTGAACTGATTTCAACAAGTGTGTTCACTCATGTCAGTGATACAGGTCAGACCTCTCAACTAGGGTTTGGATATCTGAGCTTTACATGTCACAAACCATAAGATTTCAGCAGTGGCACTATAAGGAAAGATGTGGACTTCTTCTTAACGGAATAACATCCATTAACACTACAATGTAAAAGTCCGGGCAGGCAAAAATCAGCCCAGGAGAACCAGAGAACTTCAAGAAACCTTGTGCTGCTATATATTGCCTCAACCAGTTTTCTCCATGTGATCTGGGAAATTCCAAACAGACCATAACTGGAATCATCCTTCCAGAATTCAATGACTTTCTACAACTGGGCCAAATGAAGGAAAACATCCCCTAAGAGTATTCTATGGCTGACCAGTGAAAACCGACATTGTCAGACTGTGCTTCTCTCCCCAGTTCCTACAGCTGGAACTACATACGTGGGAACCACAGCAATCATGGTACATGTTGCTATTAATGTTAGCCAATATATCCTGTATGAGCTTAATAATATATAATATTTGTTGCCCTGTGTTATGTGCACTTAAAATTTCTGGCCCACCTGCCACGTGTCACTGTCAACGGTCTACTGAACGCACACGAGAACTTACCACCTGTTCCATGTCTTGCACACACGCATGCAAACGCACAGTTCTTTGTGGCTCAGGTGACTGAATATGGCCATCCAGAGCTCGCGCCGTGCCGCGTGGGTCTGTCCGTCAGCGAGCGGTAGCCGGTCGGGCGGCGGGCTGATGGGGGGCGGCCGGATGACATGCCGCTCCATCTGCACGCCGCGGGGGGGCGAGCGCCCGCCCAGGGAGAGTCGGCCAAGTCCCGATGGGGGATGAGGGTGGGGTGGGTGCTGGGGGGCGGGGCGGTGAGGCTCCCGTGGGGGGGCTCCATTGGTCTCGCGCCCCCTGGGGCGGAGCCAGTCAGCTGTCATCTCCATGCCACCCATGATTCCGCCATTATTGTGCATCTGCCTGGGTTCCTCGTTCTCCTCGCTGGGTTCTGCCTTGACGGGCTGCCGGGTTTCATTGACCAGGCAGTTCTCTGTCTTCTGGATCTCCTGGTTAAGCTCTTTGCTCAGCTTTCTGCTCAGCTCCTTGCAGGGCAGCTGGGGCCCCCGCCTCGCGGGTGCCCGTGCTGGGGCTTTGTCCTGGGGCTCCTCACCACTCGGTCCTGCCCGTGGGGAGCTGGCACACGATCGGTCGCTTTCCCGAACGGGGGTCCGCAACGTGGCGTTGCTCAGGTCTTCCTCTGCGCTTGCACCCTCCTCTTTCTCTATGTCCTCCTCCTCTTCCTCTTGGGCACTCTGCTGTTCGTGCTCTGACCCTGGGTCCTCTTCCTCCTCTAGCTCGTCATCCTCGTCCTGCTCATTCTTTATGTGGCCATGGAACGTGGCCGCCAACGAATCGTCAGGTGATGAAGACTTTCTCTGTATACGAAAGGGCAACATGATATTATGATTGACTCAATTATTATAACTAACGTTTCATCCAAAGCAAATTATGCAGAACATATTTAAATGTCGTATTTATTGTTGAATATACTTTCTGAATTTTTTCAAGTTTAAACGCAAATTGAAACCCTAACCACCCCTCCCCACTTGGCCACTGTAGTAATAACAGAGTCGGCAGGGACTCTGCGTCCCAGGCAGAAATAGCTAGTTCCGTCAATTGAATAAATCCCAACCTAAAACATGCCACTATTATTTTGTTTTCAATTAATTTTTTAAAGGGCATTAATTAAATGTCCGATTTCCCTGTGGATCCTTCGATGGCTCAGTTAGCCTAAAATCTCTGCAGTTTTATGATTAATTTAACTTGACGAAGCTGGGATATGTCTTCCCTTAAGTGGAACAAGGGAATCAGCGACGCTGTCAGTATTTATGCCAATTATTTTCATTCAAATCCATGGGAAAGACAAACACTGACAGACCGTTGCCATGCTTATCATTTAAGGCAGACAGTTAACAGAACAGTATAACAGAACAGTATAACAGAACAGTATAACAGAACAGTATAACAGACACCATTACAAGACAAATGCATTGTGGATTAGCTCTGCAATTTCTGTTTGCACTCTAAGCATTGTGCTTCTATTCAGTGGTATCTTATTTAAGGATTGGTGTTTTCCTGTTAGTGTTTTCACTTCCTGTCTGCCCCAGAGCTGGGTCACCTGACCATTACCACAAACCACCTGACACAATTCGAGCAATTCTAGTGCATTCTTTACAGCTGTGTTTGAGGACTGCCGTGTGCATAAATTGCATAATTACTGAATGGCATTTTCTAGGATCATTATTTTATCACCGTACTTTTTAAATGTCACAGAACAACACACAGTTCTGCTTCTAGTTTGATATTTTCTTTTCTTTTATTCTTTCTAGAAATATCTACGATAAGGCACTAATAAAATCAAAAAACCTCCTGTCTCATTTTAGCAGAGAAGTCACTGTCCCCAATATGAAATGCACCTTGATTCTTTGAATTAAAATTCTAATTGTTATTTGGCACATAGAGGTCACTTTTAACTTCATCCCAAGAATGAACAACCTTTAATTACAGAAAAATTCTTAAACTCAGTCCCTTAAGGTCTTATGATGCAAGTCTTGCAGTCCAGAGTAACTGACAAGGAAGGAAAGGAAAAATTTTGGACAAACCTCTTTTTGTCCAAACCTGTGGTGATGCTGTATTTCATTTTTAGTTAGACCACTACTGAAATATTATTACATAATGGATATGAAGTAATTTACAATGCATGATATGACATATTCATTTACATTTGCTAGATGTTGATGACTTCTAAGCAAGTCGAATCCCCTTTAGGATTTCTGCACATGGAATCATGAATCAAGTGCCTGGCTGGGATTAGAACCCACATTATGGTTGCAAGTCCAGTTTTTTAAGCACCTTAGTTTATAAAACCCATGATCCTCCCTGGCACTGGGTCATACCTTTTTTCTGCTGCTGAGGTCTGAGTCCTTATCAAACAGCTTCCGCTTCTTCCGGAGAGGATTGTCTTCGGGTCTGGGCCGCACTTGGGTATCCGCGGGTGGAGCCGATGGCTGATTCTTGGGGGCCGGCTCCTCGGGCCTACGCTTGGGCGTCTCCTCGGCCTCTGCCTGCTTTTTCGCCGCCGCCGCCGGGTCCGGGTCCTCCCGGGAGTCACGACTCAGCCGTTGCTCCTTCAGCAGCGAGCCTGGCAGGTTGGACGCGTACTTGAACCCTGGTCCTCTTTTTTGCTTGTGGGCCAAAAGGCGGGAAAGAACGAGACCACTTTATAATTCACGCCCGCTGCAGCTAGTTAATGCCGCGGCGACAGCGTGGAGTGAATGCAAGCTGTGGCAAGAAGAGGGACACCCACGTCTTGCTTCACGCCACTACGAGTGAAGCCAAACGAGTGCATCCCTCTGCTCTTATCCGAGCTGAGGCCCTTTATCACGTGATGGCTGCTGAGTCTGACTTAAACAGGAAACCCAAACCGCGAAACACAGACGTGGAGTTTATCTTCTGGCAAACACAGACAAAGATCTTGTGACTCCTTGACTGCTTTGGTTGGTTGACTTCACACCTGTGTTTTGTTGCAAAAGCTATCTAGCAGCAAAAACCCATGCAGAAGTAAGTGTTTAAAAACAAACGGGTGTGTTTGACGAAAAACCACAGGCAGAGTTGTCCCATCTGTTATTCACACAAATACTCACTGGGGTAACAGAAATTTAAGTAAAAATTTTTATTTTGTTCAGTTGATGGTTTCACCTAAAGCAACACAAAGCTATATCCATTCTTACAGACAGATGCATTACAAGTGAAATATGGTTCCAATATCAGCCCATGCTACCCTCTGGTACTGGAGACGAGCACAGCAGCTGGTCAGGGTCCGGGGGCTGAGCTTCGAATGTCATGGCAAATGTTGCAAGTGGCACACAAACATGGCAGGGAAAGCGGATCGGACAACACGGGAGGACACACTGCAGAACACGCAAATACTCACTTTCCCAGTCTTCCCAGCGTGGTTGCACTTGGGACATTCCCAGCAGTTTGGGAGCTCATCGTTCACCACTCCGCCCACTTCTTTGACCTGGGAAGGGATAGCAGAGGGTTTGGTGAAACAGCTTAAGGAGAGGCGCCCAGAATACAGCCGGACCTGGTGTGAGGCAGTGTATCTGACACGATCGCTGGGGTGAGGCACACCAGAGGGGAAGTGAGAGAAGGGGTGGAGCCTGTTGGGTTCTCCCGTATCTTTACATAAAGAGAAGTCACACTGCTAACTCTGCCCCGCCCCCACAGCCACAGACAAGTCCACAGACAGTCCTTCTGCATTCTGCATTCTGAATGTGTTTCACTACCTTCATTAAGAGCCAGACAGTAACCAAGCCATGCTGAAAATTCACTTGTAGTTCTAACCCCTTAATGTTGGCCTAAGGCTGGAGTCACTTTAGGGAAAAACATGTATTTGTTGCTTTATTCTTTATGACACTGACTGAAAACTAAAAGCCAGTTTTGAATGTGCAGGGAGCTTCCCCAAAGCATAATGCTGCTTCTCTGACAACACAATTCCAGGGTATCCAGGGCAACTCAGCAACTGCCATTTAGAAAAGGACCCCTTCAATGAAGAGGACTTTTTAATAGCAGTAATGGAAAAATACAACAATCACAGCTAATAAATCACTACACGGAGCACACTACCAGCCGTGCTCCAGCTCAGCTAAACGCCACCTGTCAGGTGTGTTCAGGTCAAAGGTTAACGCCAGAATAACCAGCCCAAAGTCACCTGTCCTACCTGCTTGGAGCTGACCTTCCCGGTCAGATGTGTGCTCACCTCCAGGCAGGCCGGGTGCACAATTTCGTTGCAGATGGAGCATTCCATGAGCGTGACGTTAAACTTATCCTCATCCTCCTCCAGCGTGTCCTCTTTCCCAGCCTCCCCACAGACCAGGCAAACCGCCGTGTGGGGCAGGACGGGCTGTTTGAGAAGGCACCAGGTGTTAACACACACACACACACGTACACACACAACAGCAACCACTACCTGTTCACTGCTAACAATACACCATTCCGGGTAATGCCAAAGCGTTATTACACTCATAACACCTAAAAGCATGGCTGGTAACTGGTGTGTACCAGCGGACATTGATGCATATGAGTATCTTTACTGAAAAATGCAAGATCTTTAATATGAAAGCATATATGCGTTGAAACCTTTCTGAAGCATTAAGACAGGTTGTCTCAATATAAATAAAAGCGCACTTCGGTTTATTATGAGTACAGTAAAGACCATGAAATACAAACGTGAACTGGACTGTCCCCTGTCCAACATGTCAAAACAGTGTCAACCACGTGAAGAAATAAACGAGAATACAAGGGTGGTGACACCAATCTGTACGCAGTTATCTACAGTGTTCTTGTTAAGCTTTAGTACTGCACTCACAGAAAAGTTCTCACACCCACACATACACGCAAAAACTAACACCCAAAAAGCACTTCCTCTTTTACAGTAACTTAGCTGGTGCATAGAGCAAACCAGTGTTTCCACTTGGCCGCTCAGCCCATGCATGGAGACAGACTCCAACACAAACTCACTGTAGTGCAGCTTCACAAATGCTTGGCAACAACCAAGTATACACACAACGCAAACGAAGACGTGAAGCTAAATCACTCCTATGTTACACACTACTCCGTTATCCAGTAAACATAACGGAACTCAAAAATCTCTCATTGGGAGAAAACTGAATCTCTTCTGTGCCTTTTATAGGTGTCAAATAGCAGGACTAAACCTGCACATGTTTATGAGGCGTAAAAACACACAAGCACACTTCCACGGTTTACCCAGCCAGCTTCCTGAGGACTGGATTAAGCCACGCCCACTCACCGCAATGCACTGGCGCATGATGCACGACTGCTTCATGCGCCCGGGGCCCCCGAACTTCTTCATGTCTTTGCAGAAGTGGCATTCGCCGCACTCAGTCCGCAGGCATGCTTCGCAGCGGCGGCAGCGTGTCCTCCGCCGCCTTGCTCCCGACGGCCCGCGGCTCGCCGCCAGCTTGACGGCACCGGCCACGCCCACTTTGGGCGGCTTCGGCCTGTTGGCCGGCCGCTGCTGCTGCTGTGCGAGGAGAGGAGCGCGATGAGTTAGGGAGAAGAGAGGGAGAAGGGAAGGTGAGATGGCAAGAGCACAGAGATAAAGAGGGGATAATGGAGAGGAAGAGGAGGAGAGAACAGGTGCAGTACGCACAGAGAAATGGAGGAGTAAGGAGGAGGAGGAAGGGTAGACAATATGACAGCAAAGGAGGAAGACACGTGTGGAATGAAATGAGGAAGAGTGAAGTAGAGCAAATGGGAAAAAGCAGAAGAAAGGGAATACAGACAGAGAGGTTACAGAAATAAGACAGAATACGGGACAGTGGATGGGGAGAGATGGAAAAAGAGAGATGATATTGTGAAGGAGAACAGAGTGACCAAGGGAACGATTGGTTATTTATAGCATCGTTTAGACTTTTAAAAACCATTTTAGCACTGTAACTACACCCCTAAAAGCCTCTCCTGTCAAGACGTCTATAGAACCATTTCAATACCTGAGACAGAAGAAGAGAGTGACGGACAGCACAATGGTGTGGTCCAAAAGATCAGGAGAGGTCTGTGAGCACATTCACAGAAAAAACTCCTGCCCAATCCCCAAAACACACACACACACACACACACACAGGACAGTTGTCTGTCCCTCCGACTTGTACATTGCACGGAAACACGAGGTCTGATGTGGCTTTGTGGAAAACCGACAACAGTTCAAAAGACCCATGTGATTATCTTATGCAGGTGAAAAGATTTAGGGTGTGGAAAAGAGCTAATTCTCTTCTTATTCTGTGGCCATTTTCAACAAGCAGGTGACACAGAGGCTCCATCTTGTCGAAACATACCAGTGAAAAATGAAAATGAGCAAGCTGTGTTTGGCTTCTGGTTTGTTGGAGATGGTTATGGTCCTCCCACAGCTGGGTTTAAACACAAGTCCTGTTCTGTCCTCTCCCTTTATAAGAAGGTTAACCTCACGCCCTATTTATGAGGTATTTCTTTGTACTTACAAAGAGCAGTTTTTGCATATCTAGGCACAAGTTGACTGTCTGGAGATGCATGCAGTATTGTCATCTGAATATGGTTAAATGAGCCTATACTAGCAGTAATACGGTACAGAAAGACAATGGGGCCACCAGTGGGAATATCGCTAAAACGTAACAAGAAAATAGCGATAAATGCGCACAGATACCAATGTTCAACTAGGTTTGTTAATTACCTCCTTCAATCAACAGTGTGAAAGAACATATCGGCCAGATTAGTATACATTGTTTTCACAGTAGACAACAATAGGTGGTCATAGTTTGCAATTTTAGAGCAGTCATTATCCTAAAATAAGTGTAAAAAAATAATAAAGAGGTAAAAAAGTGAAATGGTTTGTGAGAAAACACACTGGCACGTGAAAAATAAAAAAGGCGATACGCGCAGTGTTTGACTTTGTGTCTGATGTGTGTACCATCTATATGATTAAGAAAGAATAACTTGTCCAAACAACGTGAATTTGTTTACTCATTGTTTGCAAAGAGCCTCTCTAATTTTACTGGTCTGTTTGTCTTATTTCTATTAAAGGTAAATTACGTAAGTGCCTTCAGGATTTTGTTTAAACAGAAACTTGTAAATGTACTCTTAAGCATTTACAAGTATGTGTTTAGACAAAATACATGATGTATGTACCATGAATCATGATTCACTTAACGAGAGCAGAAAGAGTCACACTAAATACCTGTTATTGAAAGGCAAATGTTTTGTTAGATTATATTATAATAACTAGTGGTAGCTTTTCAATAACTGCATCAATTTTAATGTGATTTGCAGTTACATGAGCTTAAATGGCAGTCAGTTTTGGACCTCAAGAACATATTTTCCTCAAGCTAAAGAGAGTAATAGCTTTAGGAGGATTTGTGCTCTGAGGTTTTTTTTTTTTTGACGAATTAGATACTTTTTAAGGCAGAAAAAAACTTTAAACACCAACACTCAAAAATTATTTTGAAACACTCACTGACATAGCATAAGCCATCTTCAGAGTTATAGTGACACCTAGTGGCACAAAATGCTGTGTTATGAGAAAGAACAATTCTACTGGGGGAGCCTTTGGGGGGGAAAAGTGTTCACTTTGGGGCAACAGTAATAATAAGTTCAATTTATATAGCACCTTTCACAACCCAAGGTCATTTATTAATTATTAACTGTAAGACATTTACTCTGAAGCGGTATAGAAGATGACTGACTGACTGACATTTACAGTGTTAAGTCTGCAGATAGCCAGGCGAGTTGTGAACCCTAAGCTGAAGAGGTCGTGTTAAGGGAAAGCAAGGAAAGCAGTGATCAGTGAGCAGGAATAGACCTCCCTTCTCATCCTTAGATTTGTGTGAGCCATTGTGTTACACTCCTCACGCATCAGGTCACGTGTGTTACACGTTACCGAGCGTTGGGAACATACGTTGAAAACCCACAATCCTCTCAAAGCATGCTGTCACAGCCTTTATTAACCGCTGTCATCCTGAACCATAAAAAGGCGGCCATCATGAGTGCCACCGGCAGAAAGGGGACGAGGTCTGTCAGACGGCACAGCGAGCAGGCGGCGAGTCGTGTCTCTGGTGAGAAACGTCTGAGTAAACGTAAAACGATTAACTACAAAAGCTTTTCTACAATAAAACAGCCCCACCACATGCCCACCAGGAGCCGCACCATACAGGTGAACCCCTTACACCCCTAACACACACAATCTGCTCTACAGTGACAGGATGTGTGACGGGCAGTTGCAACCTCCATCCCAGGGTGTGAGCCTTAGTGGCACAAAGTACCACAACTGTTACGGTTACGATTAACATTTCATCCTGCGAGAGCCACACATCCACAACCAAGTCTTTCAAAGTCGCTACCCTATTGAAATATATAAGATGAGCCCCTTCAGACCAAACATCTTACCTAAAGACTACAGATTAAAACTTGGTCAGATTTTGCTCCCTTATACTACCAGGAATGCAGGTTGTGTATGGGGGTATACAACATTTCACTTTCCCAAACCACTTCAAAAACTGACGAGAGCAAAAATGCTTAAAAACTGTCAGCGAAAACGTACATGAATCAATGCAAGGCCTAATTCTGTAATTTTTTACTTCTCTCTTCTGAAGGTTTCATGGTGGCTGTTGCCCCATGACGTGGTTATAATGACAGTGGTGAGATATGATACACCAAACGCCCTTTTTGTCAGACCTTGTGGGTGTAATTTTCTCAAATAGCAAATCAGTAAAAAGCCTTACTAACACAGCAAAAAAACTGACTGGCACTAGTCACCTATGGTAACTAAGACAAGCATGGGAACTGAAGAAGGCCTGTTAAAAATGAAACAAACTGCAGATAAAAGGTAATAAAGACTTGATATATTCCTAGAAAACAAAAAGTATAAAGTAGCAATGAGTTTTCACATCAAATGACTAATTGTTTCTCGACAGCCATTGTGGTTTACTGTTGTTAAGTACCTGATTCCAAATGATGTGAGAGTTGCATTGTGTCTCATATGTCAGTGTGCCTGAGGCAGACGTACAGTAAACTCAACTTCAGCCAGAGTGCTGCAAGCTGGGTTTAACTGGGAAGACGCTTCTGTACTCAGTGCGAGAAGAATTTAAAGAAAAGACCACATCTCCCTGGAGCCTCGGCAGGCCTGCAGCAACACTGTGTTAAAGTGACTAGGGCATCAGTGAGGGCCCGGAACCCCCATCCCATACGTCTACACCATACATCTCCAACCTCTGGCAACACGTCCCCCCGCCCGCAGCAGCCAGCCAACCAGGGCTCAGCGGGGCTGCAGCAACACGCTGTTAAGATGACCAGGACAGGAGTGCAGGCCTGGTGCACCATGCTGTGTATATGTGCCACACTCCAGTAACAAGTCATGCCTCCTGTAACCATCAGTCATGAGTGAGAAATGAACCCCCCTACAAAGACCGCCAATACCTAAAAGCTCCCAAAAATGAGCTGAACAAGGCTGACACCTCGCTTGCTGATACATGCCACACCAAGTTGTATGACATATGTCCATTGAAAGGATGTTACATAATGTCTTCCAATGAGGAAATGCATGGATTTATACAAAGGGGGGGGGGGCATAAAGTAGTCTGAGCAGGACAAAAACACCTCAGGGAGATTTCAGCTTTTCCAAGCCTTATGATGGAATTAGTGAAGGAGGCCATTCCACAGGAGGTCTACCTTATACTGATTTGTTATGAATGGATAACATAACTGCACCCAAATCTAAAAAAAAAAAAATAAAAAATTATTTCTCCTCCAGCTGCAGTGGTCCACACTACTAGAGCCAGCCTTTTGCAGTTTGGTGCCCTAGGCAAGATTTTAGCTGGAACCCCTTACACTGCGACCACTAGACGCTGTTTTCATACCCACTGGCACCCCTACCATTTACTTATATGGGCTATGCCCAGGGCCATCTCTACACACTACCATACAATTTCAATCAATGACAAAGCAGCCTGTGCAATAAACGATTCATAATTGGACCGCAAATAAATGCTCAGTTTCTTCAGTCTTTTAGTTCATTCCCTAATTGTGTAGTAGAATAAAAATCCAGGACAGTGGAATGTTTAACAAGGCGTTCAAACACTTTCTTTCACCAAACTAAATCTTCTTTGTGTGGATTTACAAGCCCTTGTATGTCTCCAAGGCTTTTAGAGAAAGGTTGTGTTAGAACTTCACTCAGTATTTTCAACTGGACCAGATACACACCTTTAAGACACACACAAAAAAACAGTAGCGTAAACGTGTGCCAAGTTAACTAAGGGCGTTTTCACACCTATCTTATTTAGTCTGGTTGAATCGAACTCTGGTTCATTTTCCCTGTGGGTGCAGTTCATTTGGGCAGGTCTGAACACAGTAATCCCACTCAAGTACAGACCAAAACAACCGCACTGAGACCCTGTACTGGATGTGGTCTCGGTTTAGTCCCAAACGAACTACTGAGCGGTTTATTTGTGGTGTGGACGTGACCCAAACCCAATCTTGACCAACTTCAAGGAGTACACTGTAAGTTTTAGCCAAGTGTCTCCCTTAGCCAGGTGCACTTTGCATGTCGGGAGGCAGCAGAGCAATCATGAACAGTTGAAACCTAGAACTAGCAGTAAGCAGGACAATAAATTAGGGTCTGACCTGGAGTAACAAGGAGATGAGGGAGGAACGACAACTCGCCTCCATTTAAACTGGGTGCATTATGCAAGTGACAAATATACTGATACTAAAATGAGTTGCCTTCTTGATATTTGGGAAGATGAGAACATCTGTCAGCTCCTTCAAACAACTCCTAAAAACAAGTGTTCAAAAGTACAGGTTTTTCAAGATGTTTTCTTGACATCCATTTGGCGGTCTGTTGGCACAATGTCTTTTGGTGTACTGCCCAAATAATTACCACAGTTATGAGCTAATGTCAACTGTGCTATTTCTCCATATTGCAGAGCAAATTTCTGTCATAGGACTATTCACCGGTACAGAACACGGATCTTCTTCCTGTGTTTACGTTCTCGTTCCACCTCAGACTTTTAACCAATGAGCAGAGAGAAGAGTCTCATAAGACGGGCAGTGATGCATTTTGGTTCGCTTGGATTTTTTCTTGTGTGAAAAGAAATTGAACCAAGCAGAAAACAGACCAAACTAGTCTGATGATGTAGATTATATATCATAATACATACGTAGGTCTTGTAAACAGACTTCGTAATATGTGCTTTAAAAAAAAAAAAAGCCAAGGAATCTTTGTACCCAAAAAACAATTAGACAGAAAGTGTATTTTATAATCAGACATAACACTTGAAGAACAATACTCAAATGTCATTTTTAGAGAAGCCCCGTCACGTAGAAAACCAAGGCCTGCCATTTTCAGTCAGTTCCCACAGCATGAATTGCTGAAATTCCTCTGGCTCAAACTTTGAGACCTTTGGTCTGGGGGCCTGTTGCTTTTTCCAGAGTAACAGACACCTCTTATCTTTACCCCCAGTTAGCGGAGACTTTCACCCCCCCACCTCGTGAGAGCAAACTTTACCTTCAGGATCCACCCTGTCTGCATTTAAGCCTCAGACAATAAGAACAGTTATACATATCAGACCACTCAGCCAGTCTGTGCTTGCGGATTACAGTGACTGATGTGGGGGGGGGGGGTAAGAAGGATGCATTTCCATCGGTATTTCATTCACAGTGTAAACTACCTAACGATCCAAGGGATTGTGTGGGCAGACCAAAACCACATGGGCTGTAATAAACAGACATCGGTGTCTGCCAGATGACTACATAGAAGGGCAGTAATTAATGTAACAGAAGAGCACAAATGACCACTGACTGCCCAACTAAGGCTAAAACAAGATCAGGCAGATCTAAAGGACTACCTTTATGTGTTCAAATCATGTCATAGTACCTCTTTTTTTTTTTAATCTCTCAGTTCCCTTCACCAAGCTACCTTATCAACTGACTCTAAACTTACACAGTAGCCGGATGAGCTCCTGATCTACTTGCCCATCTTCCAGCAAAAACTGATTAAAATCAACACACTGACTCACACAACCCTGAACTGCACTGTGATGGCACGTTGGAGGTACGCAGCCAGTTCAGCACAGGGCTCTGTACAGGTTGAAAAACTCCTTGGTAAAAATCCTCTTGATGCTGCGCACACCTTTCTCAGGAGTCAGACTTCTGGAGGTTTCACATGTGCATCTTCCCCACAGCTTCTCTGGAAAACCAGAGAGAACCAACGACTGACCTGCACTATTCCACATTTTCATCAGTGGGATGAGGATAGGTGGGTTCCCACCGCCATGCCTGGCTCAAACTCTCCCTCTGTGGTGAATCATGTACATGTCTAATCCAGGGTTTAGGCATGAGTGGTAAGGGGGGCCCAACGGCTCTGTGGAAGACAAGAGGTCTCACAGCCACAGGCCAATCACTAGTGGAGCAGGCAGCTGCCCTGGACTGACCTATTAGGTAGGGCGCCCCCTGCAGGCAGTGATAGCTCAATCGCATCTCCCATTAGGTTAGTCCAGCGTCTTCATGCCCAGAGGAGCCCCAGCAAACCAGGGGTGGCTCAGCAGTGGGTGAAGGAGAAGGTGGAAGCTTGACTCCAGAGCACTATGGATGGTGCCACTTAGGAAGTCCATCTGAGGGTGCCGACGCTTCAAAGAGCAGCCACAGGCTAGCAAACCTGCTGGGCACAAGACGCCTGAACACCATTAAGTCATGCCCTCAACCGAGTTTCCTCCTTAAGTATCGTCAGTGCTTTTTTGGAGCTCTCCAGCAGTAAAAGGCACTGGAAGACACAGTATTTCACTGTAGAATGTGGTCATCATGCACATACATATAACTAGAAAAGACAACTTCCAATTGTGCCAGTTAATTTTATTTGCACCTTTTTAGGTACAGGAAAAAATCTGAGCTTGACGGATTTGGGTGGTGCGAAAAACAGTTTAGCTTTGTTTGATGTTTTAGGGTTAATTCAGTACCTTGTTAGTTCATTCCTCATTAACTAATGAATGTCACGGCCCAATTCCAGGTCAACTGTGCATTTTTTTTCCCACATCTTTTTCTTTTACATTTTTACCCAATTAGTTAATCAGCTGCATTATTTTGTCGACCATTAAAAAAGTTGTGTATAAATTTGAAGGGTAGTGCCATTTCAGAATATCTTCAGGGTGTAACAATTTTTATGCAAATTCATAAAAAAAAAAATATTTAAGAACAAACTGAGCAGATCAATAACTACTAAGTTCAACGCGGCCTGGTGGCTCAATGGGTAGAAACACTAGGAGACGTCTGCTTCCCAGCCCATCCACCACGTGTGTCCTTCAGCAAGACACCGAGCGCTGGCTCATTGTAACATGTATGTGAAATGTTGTAAGTCACTTTGGATAACAGTCTGCTAAATGAATGAATGTAAATGTCAACAATTTAGCCAGAAGATTTGGTTAAAATACAAGACACCAGGAAGTGAGCCCCAGCCCCTAAATTACAGAACTGCTTGACAACAACACCACCACCACCCGCCACTTTTAACTTGTCTAGGCTCTCATCACACCACCAGTGTATTGGAAGTATGTTTTCAAACTGTTCAAAACCACATCAGCTTTGTGTGGCCTGTAGAAGGCCTTAACGCTTTGTGAAGGTGACTCACACGCTGACCTGAATGGTACACTGAACACAGTTCACACCTTTGAACAAAATTTTGTCACTATTAAAAACTCACATTTTACACATTCTTTAATTACCCACCACAAATCTATACAATTTCAAATGGGTCACAAGAAAACATACATACAGAAATTCTGCATCCAATCTCATGTGTCACCTGTTACATGAGGATTTTTGAAAAAATAGGAAGATCAGAATTTATTCTGCTGTTTTGGACCCCCAGGGCCGAAACAGCAGGAGATGTTAACTGCCAAAGCACACCGAAGGGCCTTCTCATTGTTCCTGTGTTTTTTCCTCCACTGCAGCCCCTCCCCCACCCCGCCTAACGAGATTGCCTCTGGTGCCTCTTAAAGGCACAGCACGCGACAGGCGACGTGGTTTACAAAACCCAGCTCCGTCTCAAAGAAGGCACTGATAGTAACTGAAACAGGGCGAGTCAACGCTGTCGTGGGAGCCCGACACAGCAGCCTTGTAACTGAAACCGACGTACTTCCCCCACCTTGCTCTTTACAGCAATATTAAAAGTGCGGACAAGTGGAGCATCTGATCTACAATGAGTGTCGTGCTGTACTGCAAAAGTACGCAGGCTCACAGAAAAAACATCATCATTATATCGTTATTACCTCTCTTAGTGCAGAACCATGAACAGGATAAATGTGGGTAATTAATGTTAGCAGTAATTACACATACTGGAACACTGTAGGTCCAACATATATGTTCCAGTTAAATTAAACCAACCTGTAGACACTGCACAAAGAGTGGGCGGGTGACTGGTTCTGACAAAAGTAAACAGACTGGTGCCACTGGGATGGGGCTGACCTGGACCTGCCCAAATGAAGGGGGGGTGAGGGTGGGGGTGGGGGCTGACACCTCATCTGGTGAACAGTGGGGTCTGTGTGCGTGTGGGAAAAGACTTCCGTTGCGTCACGAGAGAACAGGCTGAGGAAACGACTCGCGTGCTAGAGCACGTTTGCCCATGTGGGTTCAAGGGTCACAGAGCGGGACAAAAACAGTCACTGAATACTGGGACAGGGCAGGGTCACTGGATGTCAAAACATTTAAAAAAATTACAAGCCTTTGTCAAGAAGAATCAACACACTGTCTCAGACTTAAAACAAGCGCTTCTGTAACATCTAACCAGTGCTACATCTCAGAAGCTAACAGGTAAACTCTAGAGCAAACTAGCAGTACAACTACACTCAGGACAAAAGACAGAAAAAACCTGACAGAAAGGAGGTACCGGGCAAGCCGTCAAAAGCACATGTGGATCACCGCATGGGAACTCGCAAGGGGGAAAAAAACAAATGGAACAAGTTAATTGAGACTGGTGAAAGTATGGTAGCAATGTTCAGAGCACAGTGGAACACTGACACGAGAGCAACACACACACACACACAAACACACACACACACACACACACACACAACATGGCCAAGGACACGAGAATTCAGGAGCGCCTTCCTTTCTCTATCTTGTGAAACAACCCTGCAGTTCCCACCCCCCACCCCCCCTCCAACACACACTCCAGGAGTCTGTAAAGAGCATGGTTTCAGGCAACGACAAGCCTCGCTCGCGTGGCGCAGCCCCCCCCCCCAGTCAGCATACAACGCTTTCCACTCAGCACTTCCAAAAAGACAAGGTGGAACGAGTGAAAGGGCTATGGGGAGGGGAGAGAGGGGGACAGCAGGCGTCCTAAACGCACAACACACACGGTACTCCTTTAGCCACGGGTACCTTCCTCTCTAGCACAGCCACCAGAACAGCAGATCATGTGCGCGCGCACACACACCGGACAAGTTTAAAAGCCAGCCACAGTGAAACGGACACCCCAGCCTGTAGGGCCACGCCCGGCCCGCCGCCTGTGCGCTCACCTGCTCGGCCTCCGAGTCATAGTCCTCGTCGTCCGCGCTCAGCGACATGGCCATGGCTGTCTCATCGTCCACCCCCCGCGCGCGCGCCACACCGACAGGGTAGGGAGCTGCGAGCGTGCTGCTTCTGCGCGCTGGGCCCTCCCCTCCGCACAGGGAGCAGCCGAAATCACAAGCAAGCACACGGCGGCAGCCTCATGAATATGCACGCAGTGGGCGGAGTCAGGGAGGTGGGGAAAAAAGTGGGCCGGCCCAGCCAATGGAGAGACAGATGGCACTTGGATTACAAGGCTGTTCACAAAGGGGGCCCCCCTTGTCAGATGGCCTTACTCACTGTGTGATGGTGGTCGGCTTTTGGAAGAGGGGGGAGGAGTGGAGGGGTCGTAGTGGAATGTGTGTGTGTGTGTGTGTGTGTGTGTGTGTGTGTGTGGAGGGGGGGGTGGTAAAGACCTTACTAGATTTATACACTGCAAAATTTTCCCATAGCCATTTTTTATAAATGAATCAAAATGAAAGTGTTTTGCTGTAAGCCCTCTTACTCCTTTCCAAGAGAACAACAAAGCAAGTCTACCGGCTTCCTGCTTTCACAAATGGGGACGCAATCGGCCGTTTTGTGCTTGATTGCTCTTCCCTCGACACTTTGCAGCTGTGCCACGCTTTTGTTTTCCAAACTGCCTCACGCCTGCAGAAAAGGTGAAGTGCTGTGATGTGGAACAATTCAATTTTCATTGTAACATTATATTAGCATAACAATGAACAAATATGTCACACCCAGTGACACCTCTAATCCAAGTTACAGCATTTAATCTTTTCCCAACAAGTGGAACAGCAACATCACGCAAAACTGCAGAAATGGGAGTAAATACGAATATGATGACCAACTTTAAATATGTACTAGTATAATGAAAGTAAAATTATCCTTAAATTAGTTTTTGTACTTATTACTGTAAAACACCATCTACTTACTATCACAACTGCTCTGTAACACTATACAGTACCTTCATCGTTGGTCTTATTTTATTTTACTGTTATTTGCCTTTAATCCATGAATATACATGCATTTTTAAATCCTTGTAAACCATCCTTGGTTTTGGGAAACTCCCTATATAAATAATATTTATTTTCTTATTACCACTAAGCAGTAGTAGTGTTGTTGCATGCAATTAAATAACCAAAACACTTGTTTTACTGAAATTAATTAATTAATTAAAATTAATATTCTCACTGTAGATCTGCTGATCTTAAAGCCTGTTTGTACATTTAAACAATTGAATAGGATCTCCTTTTTTTGGTATTCTTGTTCCATTCATATTTTTTCAGCCTGTCTGAAGAAACAAGACAGGTCATAACTGTCCATCACGAGGCAATTCTCAGACATTAGTCCAACTGAACTGCATCCCTACTGTGGAAGATCAAAGCTACCCATCAGCCCATTGCTGTCCATAATGTATACTTAAGTACGAACATAAATGAATCCACAAATTACCACAGTCAACAAATTATAACTATACAGTGCGTTATATGGTCAAATGCCTTTTGCAATTTAATGTGTTACACATGAAAGCAGAGATTCAAAAATACAGGTGTGAAAAGCCATTCCACACTCCTAGTTGCCATGGCTATTAATTAAGCATCTCAAAGCAGCCTTTGATCCAATACGCTGTTTAACTTCCATCACAATGATACACACCACAAATACTGTATTACACACAGTCTGCATGAATTACTACAGAAACCACTAGTTTATTTGGTTTCAGAGGTAACAGTTTTATCAAGACTCTTAACCTGTATACTTTCCAAACCTTTGTTTAGGACATAACTGAAATATTCACTACCAGGACCGTTTCTGGGAGGAGAACCAGGAACATAAAGGTCAAAGGTCTGGTTCAAAGGGTATCTGCCTCATTTTAGTGTCACCAAAACTCACAGGAATGCGTCAGTTCTTCCTTTTGGCACTGGATCTGTTTGCACAGAATCTTCCAGAACTATTGGGTCTTATACCCAGAAACTACTAGAAATGAGTGTTCTAGTACTACACAATTCTGATGTCGTAATATTCCTTTTATGATAAAAAACAAAAATCCCCCTCTCCATACATATTCCCTCAATGGAAAGCTTTTAAAAACACAGCATGCCACAAAAACCACAATTCTAGTTTTTAATAACACACAGAACCATAAATCAATCCTCTGAAATCAATTTGAAACATTTTTCCCCCTCCTTTGGGCTCATGCTTTAACATTTCTGGCACACTTCTGTTGCCAATTACTGATCACATGACAGTGGGCAGAGAGTGGGGGTGAAGAATTAAAGCTGTTTTAAATCAGGACCACAACATTCATTAGTAAAATTTCTATTCGCTGAATAACATGTGAAGTAGCAGCAGAACAACAGGAGCAGAGGTTTCCCAGTCCTGCATTCCCCACCAGTAGGGAGCAGTATTTCAAAGGTTGTTATCACATGCGGGCAAGATCAGAATCATGGCCCACCTTAACCTAACTCTCACAGGGCCCTTTTCCGGCACATGTTTTTGGGTATTGATGTCCAGAAAGCACTGGTGGAAAACGGGTAACATGAACTCGTAAGACGTGGGTGTGTGAGGCAGGGTTCCTACAGGTAAATCTGTGCCACTGCAGTGCTTTTTTTTCCCCCTTTTTTTTTTAAAGCATGATAATTTGATTGCTAAGCAACAAAGCAGAATACCTGTGATTTGGGCATAGCTTTCCCTCCCAGTCATTATTTATTAAAACAAAAGAACTTTCATTTCTTTGCAAGACAATAATGTGCACAGCCCAATAATGTGTAGATTATATGCAAATACTATTCCATTTTATATAAGAAACTTGACCATCCATGGATACGGGCTCCCGGATCCCCCACGAATACAGAAGGCCGACTACATGGAACTCCAGGACTAATTACAGTGCATTACAGAGCTCCAGGATTGCATGTTTATTTCATTTCAGCCACTGATTGGTTGTCTTATCACACTTCTATGCACATGTGAAATAAAAAAGCTGATGATTATCTGCCACAGCTCTCTTTAGGAATCTTATATGCAGAGTCAGAGGCTGACCACAATAAGCAGTACAACTGTATGGCTGTGAAACAGTGCTCAACGCACGAGTTAGCAGAGAGACAGAGAGACGACTGGACTCACACACCGACGTACCGTCAGATCTCCAGCTTCCCAAACATTTCAAACAGGAGCTGCGAGGAAGCAACTTATCTACAGTCATGCTTAACTGCGCTGACCCACAATGCACTACTACAAAGGCTCTCCGTTCCCGCATATTGGAACACCAACTGTGTTAAGACAAACCCTGGTGGCGGAATCGGTTTGCACTTATGCCTTTCCTTCACGGAGAGAACGTCTTCAAGTGAGTCACTGACACCAGTTCCACCCACAGTACACACAGTATGGAATAATTTGTGTGTGAATATTTCAGGACTAAACACGAGCTGTATTTAGGTAAAATTATTTGGGGGGGGGGGGCATTCGTTGTACAAGGAAGCATCAGTTGTTGAAAAACTAAGCACAAAAATTGTTGCTCAATATTAACTGAGTGCTTTTTCACACCAAGGAGCGCATGTGTTCCCCCTCTAGTACAAAAGATCTGTGAGCAGGCACGACTGCACAAACATTGTGTCACACAAACATGTCTCAAAGATGACTAGAAATCAAGAAGTCAGAGCGAACTGAGATGGTTCTCAGAATGGCTGCCCAGCCTCTCATATGCTAAAGATGCTCACTGGCATTAAAGCTCTTTAACGATGAAATACAAGAGTTCTGGTCATCTGCCCACAGCATCAAGCTTGCTTAGGTATCTCCGTGGTGGCGTGTTTATACATGACTGTAATTTACACATTGCACTGCATTCTTGCTAAATACCTTGAAAGGAGGTATATAAAACAAACTGAACTGACTCCCATGTTGGTATGCACTGACCTCTGGCTAGACGCATCCTCAGGTTAACTGTGACCAAACAGCCCGCATTGTCAGACACAAAAAAACTCGCAGCATCTGACACAGAAGACAACTCCACCCTTGTGTACATCCTCGGATGGTAAATGTGGCACGACTCCACGCCAATTCAAATCAAGCTGCAACATGTCAGGACAGAGACGCTTATTAGCACAGCGGTACTAGGACACATTTCGCCCTCCACCGGCAGACATGTGGAGGGGCACAAGCAAGGATGCAGGACAGGAGGCCGGCAGCCGCGTTTTCGAAGACTCAGCAGCTGAGGAAAAACCTGTTTCACGTCCCCTTACATCCTCATTAAGCCCTCCTCAGCCTCCTGACTCTAATTATGCAAATGGATTTCACCTGCGCTCTGAGGAGAGCATGCAGATGGGGGGGGGGGCAAAATAAAGACAGTGCCTTTCACATGGCAGCCATGCTGTGCAGTGTTTGGCTCCTGCGCTCTTTCAGCACATTTCTGTACAGTGCGAGTCACGTTCAGCGAAGTCACATGACAGACGAATCACAGTTGCTCGAAAGCTTTTGCTGTTGTCTTAAGTGTTAGACTCTGTGACTACCTGCGCTGCAATGTAGCAGCCTTGTGACTCAGTGGGTAGGGCGTCGGCCTGGGATGTGGATGTCTTCAGGTTCGAGTCCCAGCCCAGCCACTAGGTGTGTCCCTGCAACACTGTGTGCTAGCTCCCTGAGTGTTGAAAATGCGCTCCCCAAGGGGATGGGTTAAACACACAGAACAAATTTTGCTGTGACGTGCATGTGTATGCAATGACCATAAAGCTGCTTCTGTACGAGTGAGGAAAAAACTCCCAAAGGAAAACCCAATAACGACACGGATCAAAAAGGCATGTATTAGGGAAGCAGCTTCTCAGACTCACTGCTGAAATGCCTGCCCTCTGTTTCCTTGGATCAAAGAGCAGCATAATCTCAGGTCACAGGTGACAGATGAGCAGGTAGGCAGGAGTGGGTGCTGTGATTGGTGCAGCTGTACAGACCCCAGCAGCACCACACACACCCAGATGAAAGAAACATGGCAGAGTGCAGATAAGGC
This sequence comes from Chitala chitala, assembly GCA_025773905.1. Taxonomy (NCBI): domain Eukaryota; kingdom Metazoa; phylum Chordata; class Actinopteri; order Osteoglossiformes; family Notopteridae; genus Chitala; species Chitala chitala. The sequence continues at coordinate 32,773 of JABJVR010046998.1, forward strand.
TAACGCCGGCTACTGGCGGAGAACAGAGGATTGTTGTTGTTGTGATTTCTATAACATGATGAATTTCCTGAAATAACCTTACAAGAGACCTAACTAGTCTTCACCCTTCAACAGCCTGGGGGCTGAACCGTTCTTTAGAATATATTGTCATTAGTGTCCGATTAATGACTGCCTGAGGCTATGCTAACAGTCATTGCAAATGCAAAAAGGATCTGCACCTCGTACAGCCAAAGGATCAGCATGCCTCACACCCTGGGCGGAAGAGCGCCTCCATTTCAGTGTCGAGTTGTGGTCTGAGGCCACAGCCATGGGAGGTCTGTGCAAGGCTCACAGGCAGAACTGTCTTACCTTGACTGGTTTAGTGGGCCAGGTCGCCATGGGGGCCCCTGCGAGCACAAGCTGGGAGTCATCATCTGGACGCTCCTTCAGGACCGCCTGGAAGGGGGGGGGGACAGGATAGTTAGCCAGAGAGTAGTAAAGAGAGGGCACTAAAGAGCATCCACACACTGATGTTCCTGAGGGCCAGAGAGAGGCCCCAGGCTACACTTGGCAGTAAGAACTCAAGTTACAGCACCACCTGCAAACCGGCACTCTACTGTTTGCTGCCAGACATCTGGCGCATCACAGGCACCTGCTGGCCAGCAGCAGCTTGTTCACACAAACAACACCCACGCAGTATGGACCAATACACGTGTGCTTATGTTCTTCATAAAGTCACATGACTTCAGTATGAGACCAGCACTATCCTCTGCTGTCAATCAGGGACCAGGTTCTCTATGCCCAAGCCAAATGACTGACAGCCGGCACATTTCCTGATGCCACCCTTGTATTTGGATGTTCTATTAAGTTCTATAGGGCTTATATAATGCCCACAGTTGAAGACATAAACCGTATTTAACTGAACGCCATTTCATGTTTCTGTACCAAAGCAGTAAATCATCTTGCATAAAAGCTCCAGTTACCCAAAGATGGATAATAATTAATTCCAAACATTACTTCTTGTAATAGAATTTCAACCAGTCACCCTGTGATAAAACAGATCATGTCCTAATTCATGTCACAGGGCCTTTGCTACACACTCTCTGTTAAATGATGTGTGAAGCAGTTTCTTCCTTCCTTTTGTTCTTTATGTTTTTTTTGTGCGTAGGACATCCTTCAGACATTTTCTTCGTTCTCAACATCGGTAGGGAGAAAAACGTCATGCCGGTTCAAAAAGCCACCTGCGTGTTCTCCTAATCCCATGTGGTCACAGTGGAAGACGTCTATCACCAGTCTGGGTGTCTACACTTCATCTGCATCCAAGAAACACGATTAATAAGTTTCAGAAGTGACTGGCATAATAAGAACCTTGCCAAAAATCCTGAATGTTTCAAATGTCTTTACGGTCCAAACCATGTGCTTAAAGAACATTGGAAAGCATGCACACACTATGCCATTATACCAACGTGCAGGCTGACCCAGGTATGGACTAGAGGCAAACTCTCCTTCATATGCTAAATATAATCAGACATCAAGTTGGGAACAGCAAACTTCAGGTGGGATTACAGTGTTGTAGTTTTAAGGTTTTAATACAAAACAGTCTTATTATTAACTGCCTCCGCTCCAGTCAGACTGTGCTCAACATTCAGATGTCAGCTGGGCCCTTGTGCATCTCTCTTTTACACCACAAGGTACACCCAATAACACGCACTAGCACTTCTGTCCAATCTATTGTTTGGTAACAATGCCCTATAACTTCACAACTTTGGCCAACAGCACATACATTTTCGGGGTGGTGTCTACACAGGCCCATCTAAAAATGAGAGAAAGATTGCTAGCATGTGTCAATCTTTAATAACCTCTTATCCAGACAAGATTACGACACATGAAAGCCTGTTCAAGGAAAGATACCGTGAAAGGACAAACCAGACAATACACCAGTGCGTACAACAGAAGGCACAAAGACAAAACTTCAAGGGCAGTCTAGAACTGTGTGTCTGTGGACTGAGTGGAACACAGAGTATGGGGAGGGAACATACATGAACAGAAGAGGCCAACTCTACAGAGGTGGTGGGGACCACATGTAACATAGCTACGTTGGACACTGAATGACCATATCAGTCCTAGCTTATTAACAGTTAAGGCTGAACATCCTCTGTGGGATAGACGATAACGTCTCAGAGTGACAGTCTGGCACTGGGAGGGAGGAGGAAAAAAAAAAAAAAAAACCATAAATTAATAAATAAATAAAACGCCAGTTTATCTGTCACCAGAAACCAAAAGCGTCTACTGGGACTGTGAGCCAGCTCATCTGTAATTAAAGCCGTTAGTACCAGGAGCAGAGAACAATTACAGAAGCCTGTGGATAAATGTCAAGAAAACTCCCAGCAGCCCCTGCTTCTCGCGGCTGTCTGCTCAGGGCTATGCAGTGGTGCACATGGCAGAGGACCTGCGGCTTGAGGACACAGCTTGACATTGAGGGGTGTGGGTTATTCCATGTCCAAAGTAACCGGAAGAATTCACCTTTTTTTACAGTATTTACAATTATTCAATAAACACATTTTTAACAAAGTGAACCAAGAATTTCTGTCTGTAGAATCCTCCTCTTGACAGCAATGACACCCATTGCCATTTGAAGGGAGGGGGTGATACCAGGAAGATTTTTTTCATTTTAAAAGTTTTTTTCCCTTTTTTTATCTAACTAACATCAATATCAGAATGCAAAAAACCTCATCTTAAAATGACAGATGAAGATATTCAGGGAGGTGAGATTGTTTGCTCATATTACATAGACTTCTATGAAACCACAGAACAGGTGTCTTCAATCAGCTCCATACGTTTGATTCCAGAAAATTCTTCCATCATCACTGCATAAACTACCGTAGTTCCAAAGCACTTTCATCACTGTACAGACCACTGTAATTCTGGAACACTCTCTCATCACTGTATACACCACTGTATTTAATTCTTTATTCGGCAAAACCACCTAAATTTAGTACAGCATGGAGCACAATGATGTACTATGATTCAGATTATCACTAGACAAAATAGTACCATAATTTATATTTTGGGTTAACTAAATAATTCAGAGGGTCTTTGGACCAAATCTCAGACTCCTGATACAATGTACTATATGCCCATTAACTCAACCTAAAACCAACTATACTAAATTTGTTTAATCATTCAGTTATACGTTGTAAATGCTTTTTAAAACACTTTAACATGCAAGATGTGTACATCACTACAATCAAGCCATCAATTAAATGAACTAAGCAGTCAGGGGTCATGCAGGGGTCGTATCTGGAATCTAAGCAGAAGCTCTGACCGTCATGCTGTCTAGCAGAACCTGGGGGTCCTCCGTGCCAAGTGGAACATGCCTCCCACTCTCTGGGAGTGACTCCAGCTTCTCTACCAGGGCCTTGAGTCCCTTCAGCTCAAACTCTGTGAGATGTGTCCACCGGCCCGGGGGCTCAGGGACGGGCGAACCGGAGGGAGTCTTGGGAAAATCTGCCAGGTGGGCAGGGATGGCCGAGTAGTCTCCCAGGGTGTGGTGGGGGACCTCTTGCATGAAGGCGCTGCTGGAGGCAGGGGGGAAATGCTCACTCATTCCCTCGGGGCCCCCTATGCAAGCGGCGTACAAGGCCTCGTCCATGTCCGGCCTCGGGTGCCCGGGAGCTCTGGTGCTGCTCAACTCCCACTCTGGAGCTATCGCCAAAGGGGCATGGCCAGGAAAAAAGCAGGACAAACACTGTTAATTCACAGGCACTGCCAGCAGCAACAGGAGCTCCGCCCGTGAGCAGCTTCAGGAAAACTCACAGAATCTCGGTAAACACCTGCAAAATGCACATCTCTATACAGCCATTTGCAGCCCACTTTGTGGTACTCATTTGCATTTATGTTACATACAGATGCACCAACTGAGGCAAAGAAACATCTTGTGAGGGAATAAACAACGCTACTTTAAGAGAAGCCATGGTTCATACCTCGCAAAATAAGAAAATGCATTTCTTTGGGAGGCTCATTAGGACGACACAACTGAAGAATTCCACACGTCAGGAAACAGTGGTCAGATGTGTCTTTTAGCTCGTAATGAAGCACAGGATTACTCGCCACTCGTATAGTTTATCAAGGACATGAAAACAGCATGGGGGGGCAAAAAAAAAAAAAAAAAAAACACACACACACACCTCCTGCTCCATAATTTCTGGCAAACAATCTCAATGACATCCAGAGTTCCAAAGGGCACAAGTTAAACATTTCCATTATTTGTATTTGCTTACCAATTAGCATCGACTCCCTGTGGAACTCCTTGGTTAGATGGGAAGATTTAGTGAGGCAGTAGAAATGTCTCTCTAAGACATATCGGCACATCTCATTGTAGAATGCACAGCAGAACTCGGCATAAATCTGAAATGAACAGTTTACTGGGTTTTTTTCCCCCTTATACACACTTCTGTATTTAATTTTATTCCAGTGACAGTAAACACGTGATTCAATCCAAGGTATAAATTGGTAATATTTAAAGTAATTCTGAACTGAAAATCGCTGGCCAGTCCAAATTTACCAAAGGTAGTCGACGACAACGAACTGCCAGCCTTGCTGAATACAATGCGTCAACAGTCAGTCTTCCCAACGACATCCGTTTCAGATCTTAATTAAAATTAACTAGCGATTGCAACCATTTAAACTATATACGTGTTAGGGTTTTTTTTTTTTCCCTCCTTTCATTAAAATCAAAAACGGGTTATCATCTTACTTAAAACAACACCTGCCACCGCAGACCCGGACGCTGATTTTTTGGTAATTTCAGGATGGACCGATGACTCCTGGGGTGGGGTGCGTGATGTCTCACATTGCGGGGGACGCACAGCAGGTCTAAGCGACACCCAAAAGATCTCGGGGACGCCGCATTACCAGATGTCCACGACCTTTCTCGGCCTCCACCTCGAAGGGAAAATTTTATGCGCATCCCTGCAGAGAAGAAAAAAAAAAAAAAAACAACTCATACTGTTATTTCCCAACTCTGACTTCACAGCCGACTGTACAGTAGTGCTTTATTAAAATACAGAGCAGGGTGTACACAAAGCCGAACTGCACAGATAGCTCTATTCCAATCTGCTCTTTTTCCCCGTAATCACATAAAAATGGCATTACTACCAGATAGGCACTGTGAATATCTTTCCTAAGCAAACTAGGAGACATTTTGACGGTAGCCATACACTACAGCACTACTGCGGTGGGTTCAGCAATATATTTCATGAATACATTGAATGTTATTTTTATTTACTTATAAATTGAATTATTTCCGAAGGCTCATTAACATCACTGGGTAAAGTTAAACCGCGTGCGCTACACATTTTTGTGTGCATTTCTCGCGCGATCTAGACCAATTAACGGAATTAGATTAATTAAACAATTGTTTCGAATTGAGAATCTGCAGCTAAACTGTTTATTCGAGGGGGCGGGGTTACGCATCAGAAAGCCCGAGCAATGAAAAGTGGGCGCTTAACAGCTGTCACATTTTGACGGGTTTATGTAATTTCGGTCTACAGAAAACATCATGAATACTTTGCTTAAATCGCTCACTTATGCGCTTGCACAACAGCATGCAAGTTTGACAATTTCACGGTTTGCGATGTTACAAGCCAAAGAAACACATGAGACGCCGCGACGTGAAATTACGTCCACCAGCCATGCACACGACCGTCACTTATCGCATTCAGTCAAAAGTAAACAAAATAGTCAAAAGCACTTACAACTAGGTCTGCGACTGCGTCGTCTCATTCAAAACCCGGTTTTCGACCCCTGTCTGGAATCATTAGAGAGGAAAAATGCATCAGCACAAAAAACCGCGGCTAACCGGGGAGCAGAGAATCACGCTGGATATTACTGTGTATGTCAGCTGTAAATCAGCAGCAGGCATCCACGCATGTCCGTCTCTCCTCGCCTGTTAGCATTAGCATTCACTGCCAGATCCTCAATATTGCGAGAATGCAAATTATTATACGTGCAGGGGAGCGCGCGCTGGCTCGCGCTCTCGCTCACTCGATAATAATTTCCAGTAAATTAAAACAGCGAAAGGCTTCACGCCACCCCCCAGGCTGCTGGCACAGTTAATAGCTAGAGACGCATAAATACTATAACTAGATCTTTATCAGAGATGTGGCGAGATTGAAGCGCACCACCACGTTTAAAACGAAGCCCAAAAGTATCTTTACCACACCTTGTTACAGGGCGCATTGGTTCACTGTAACGTTAAAGATGGATCTTCCTGTCTTTCCTACAAGATGGACAGGCGATTTGAATTGTTACAAGAAAATATTAATGGCGGAAATGTACAGTTAAGGTCGTTGTATCTTTTTGGATAAAGTGATTAAGTATGCGGGGGTGCTGCACTTATTGTAGATACTTATTAAAATACATCCAGGTCTGTTAACTACCAATGAAGACAACTAAAGAAAAGTTGCAACTGCTAAGCAATTAACTTTTCATCAATAACCATTGCAATGCTGCACTGAACATATTGTGTTAAAAAAACACCTGTTAAACGCATTTTCATGTAACGTTGCAACTGGCCACACAAATACTGTGAAATAAATTTTCTCAAGCACATACATTAGATATTCCTTTAAATGCACAGACAGCAAAGCATCTCACTCACAATGACCGCAGCGCATTCTTGCTTAGGCATCAAGCTGCTACCGTGTATTAATGTCTCTGTTTTAACCACAACAACATGTTCCACTTATGTCATTCATCCAGCGGTTTCTTTACACTACAAAATAACACGTATGCTGTGAAAACAGCAGGGTCAAAGCACGAGGCAGAAGGTCAGGTTGTGTGTCCATGCGTGGCAGGCATGGTCCTGAGGGAAACTCACCAACGCGTGTCCCTTAAGGGCCAACACCCCTCTCCATAAATCAGTCCTAAGCAGATATAACCTCCACAGAGAGTAATGACAGATGAAAAAATAAGTATGTATGTTTATAATCCCTGCAATTGCCAGTAATTCTTTTCCTGTGCCGAGGCTTTCTTTGGCTCCCAGAGGCAAAATGCCTTCAAAATTCAGCCTTGAGAAGAAAAAAAAAAAGCAGAAGTAGCGGAATAAGCAATGGGGATTGTCTTTATTGTCGTTGAAAAGCCGACAAACCCCAGTTACGGCAGCAGCAGGTCTCAGAGCTTCAGCGGTGCCAGTTATAGATATTTCACAAAAAGTAATTTGCTACCCTACAGACAGCTAATGAGCATGCCCCGAGGCACCGGCGGGGTGAAGATTTCACCCAATTAATCCCGTGAAGGAGCACCGCTGCCACCCCATTGATCTTCCGCTGTCGCTGGAGCCCATGCGCTGAACTGTCACATACGGCAAGGCGGCCCAACAGACGGAGGGCAAGAGAGTGTGCAGCACTTTACAAACTGAACAGGGCCGAAGAAAAAGGCAGCCGGTTGCAGGTTCAGCTGTATTCCACACCCTGCCATGCGAGGGGTAAAGTGGCATGTGTGATCTTCACAGTGGTCATCAGAATTCACGGAGAGCTCACACACGGTTCGGCTGCTACGAAAGTGACGCTTTTCTCAGTGTGTGATCTTCATAGCGGACATCACAAATCACACGGAAACTGAGCAACACTGACTTGTTGTAAAACCTGATAGCATGTAATGTCCTGGATTCCCCTGGTGGGCAAAACAACTTTTACCAAATTTGGCAGAAGACCAAAGTCAAGAGTTTATTACTCTTAAAACAAGCCCTGTTTTTCATTATCTCTATTGGTATGCCTGTTAGGAGATACAGTCTAAATTCATCTTCCAAATAAGTATAGAAGCCCATTGCTAATCTCAACAGCCATTGCCAATAAAACCATCCTACTACACTGGGAATCTAAGAAGTGATTAAGTAACAATTTATGGATGTACTGATGGAATACGATAAGAAAAACTTATTCTATCCCAGAAGAGCAATGATTTAACCTTTACTGAAATTTGGAACCAAATTCCATAACTGCTTTAATCTGTAAAAACTGTGGTCTTTATGCATTTACATTGTTCTCACCCTCCATGTAAAACACACACCCACTTTTTTTTTTTTTTTTTACAATTAACTTTCTACAAACACACTAACAGTCTAGGGTTATGTTAAAACATACAGGCTTAAATGAACTATCACACATCTGTAAGCACACTTGCATAGAAGAGGCTATTTTAGAAGCTTGAGCACAATAAGCCTAAACAGCCATGAAAGATTAATTTTGAGATTTATCCATTCTCATGGAAGGGATGGTCTCTTATACAGCAAAACACAGGTTTGACTTCTGGGGCTCCATTGTGTCACCTGATCAAAACCAACCAATCAGGCAACCTTAGAGGAGAAAAGGACTCTGATTTGTGCAACCTGTTGCCAGTCTACTGGCAGGGGAGAACCAAGATGTAGGTGTTGGGATAAAACATTACAAGACTGCCTCACAGCCAAGGCCTTACAACAACACTGAGGGTGCCCTGTCTAATTACTGCTCACCTCAACTGCTCCACCATAACATCCCACTTCTGTCACCGCATTCATAATTTCTAAGGTTTAGCTGATTTTGACATATTAATAGATACAGCATGAAACTCACTGAGTTCACTCACTCCTGGCACATATTCCCCTCTCCCATCCCCATGGATGACTTCCAGCTTCCCACTCACGCAGCAGGGCCAGGTACATCTCTGAGAAGTTAAAAATCCCCTCCAGCTCCAAAATACAGTAGCTGCACTGGTTTCAGCAGAAGATGGAGCAGTGGCAGCAGTACTGGCTTTGTGTGTGAACGGTTGTTTGCCCGGTGTGTGGAAGGTTGACTTTTGTGTGTAAGGTTGTTTGCACTGTGTGTGGAACCTTGTTTGTCTAGTGTGTGAAAGAGTGTTAACCCTGTGCATAGATGGTATTTGGCGGCTGTGTGGAAAGTTGTGTATCCCATGTTTGGAAGGTTGTTTCCCTGTGTGTGGAGGGTTGTTTTCTCATGTTGTAGCTTAACCACACTTTTGTCAAAGGCTCTTAATGTTAAATGATCTTATGCAGTATTTTATAGCAACTTACTTGCTTAAAATCAGGGCCATAATCATTATGTACAGTACCATAAAATATCTCATCTAATATGATGATTCTACATCTGTAACTTCATATTCTGCTGTCATGATGTCTTTTAAAAATCATCCCATATAAGAATACAATAAAATTCTCAATTATATTTGTTAACTGCACTGGGTGATTTTGGAGTGAAAGGTGCTATATACGACTGTACTGAATTTTATAACAATGCAGTGCTTACAAGGTCTTCATAAGTGCTGATCAACAACCAACAATCTGTCCAAGTTTAACAGCAAAAGCACCAGATGTCACATCACACACAGCTAGAACTCACCAGCGAAGTGTAGCAAAGAGCAGGGCCTTCTTCAGTCCCACCCCCTGATGAGTCCGCATCTAACAGAAAGGAAAGTTATCATTCTGATTGGGCAATAGGTCCTGAATCCTCACATCGGTATAGGTGTCTGTAAATATTAGAGCACTCAGGCCAAAACACCCGAAAGAGTGTTTTGAGTACAGTGACAGTGGAAATAGCTCCGTAGTTGACTCAAAGTTAATTTAAACCTGGGGGGTCTTCCTAGTTTCTCTCTTGGTAGTTAGGTAATTGTCTCTGAGGGACTATAGTTTAATTTGTATCCCACTGCAAATGTGTGTTCTTGACTGTCCAGCCTTAGATCCAGCACAGAAAACATTAAACTCTTTGTCACCCATAATTACAGCCATTTTAACTGTCATTTCTGCCAGTTCAATACTCCGCAGGCATAGCTAAACGTCAGAGGCAGATTAAGAGTCTTCAGTATAAATGGCTATAAAAAGAATAAAAGAATGCACGCCTAAAAAATGGAAGTCTACATTATATCACTGTAATCTTAGCTGCTACAACCGTACACACACGCAAACAACCGTAAGAGTACAACAATAGGTCCTTTCCTAGAACTTCCCCAAAATCTCCATCTTATTCTTTGGGATTTATCTGTTGCTCCTTTGCTCATCTTTTTAACCTCCACTGCACACATGTCCTCAGGTATTGAGAAAATCTCAAAAGAAAGGACGCGCATTGGAAGTGACCAATTATTCTGTGACCTTAGAGGGAAAGTCTGGGTGTGAAGGACAGGATGAACTGCACAGATTATTAATGTCAGTAGAACACAGCAGCAAGACCAGAGTAGGTAAGAACGCAGCACCTCTCAGCTTCTCGCTACCCAGAGAGGAGTGTGAGCTGAATTTTAAAATAAATTGTTAGCAAACAGCCAGAGAAAGCAGGAGGCCACTTCAAAAACACCTCCTGCAGTCTTCTTACAGTATAATGAGATGCATCTTCAAAAATAAAACACCTGCATTTCAAAACAAAATGTGTTTAGGCCAGGCAGCTGGTGTACCGTGTAGGGTATAGCCTTATGCCAGGTACTATAACAGCAGACCAGACCTCTGGGTGCCCACAATTATGAACGTCTTAAGCAGTTTCAAAGATACATTTAGAAATGAAGAGACTCCTACTTAATGTTAGTAATGCAGGACTGCTTTGAAAGCAAAAACAGACCAACGGGCATCTTGTTGTACTCTGATTTCAGTTTTGATGTTATCGCTCCGCTTTGAATGAAAACATCCCCATCACACCATTTCTCTTCCGCAGAAGCAGCATAAAAGCTAATCTTATTTTTTTTTGGCATGTGGAATAATTCTCTTTACCAATAACAATCCACACTGAAAACCTAAGCAGACAGGTTGATTTGTACAATCTACTTCTAAACAGCTCACTTTTTCACAAGGATTTCTTGAAGCAGCTAACCAGCTGTCTGCAGGTGCCACAAAGGTCACTAGGATGTGTTTATATGACACCTTTTAAAAAATTATCCTAGGTGTATTAAGGCCTGTCCACACAAGAGGAGAAACACCAGCTCCACTACCACTATATCCAGGAGGATATAACAAGAACTCAAACCAACACCTTCCACTATAACATGACGCCACCCATGCTGAGATCTATATTAAATTAATCAGTCACGCAAGAATCTAGCATCACAAACATATCAGAAATGTCATCTAAGAAATTTTTTTGCTAATTTCAAAAGTACATTTCAAATACACGAGGCTTTTGTCTTGTTGAGGGCATTTGCATGTAAGCAGAACCGCAGATCTCCAACGGGTACTCGCCCCGACAGGGACATGCTACCGCTGCACACAGCGTGCTGCTCTTTGTGTGTTGAAAAACACTGGAGGAATGAGGAGGCGGAGAGAAAATAAATAAATTAAATAAATAAATAAATAAAATCCTGCATAAAAGTACAAATAATTCAATGCAAAGAGCTGAACACTCAAAGACTATACAAGGAAGCTGTTTGAAGATGATGTATTTTACCAACACATAAAGGCCATAGATTCCTAAGCTCCAGGGCACCCATGACCCTGAACAAGATAAGTGTTTGGGTGATGGATGGATGGATGGATGGACATACGCAGATCCTATACTAAGATGTTCTCCAGCATCATTAGCAGGTGTCTCCACAGCTTGCAATTTGGGACTGCTTCTAATGGACCTTCACAGTGTGACTGAGCTGAATCGCAGCCTGGCTCAGGCTCTGACCGTGGGTGATGTCTTACCTGACAGAACCACCAGGAAGAGAAGTTCTCTCAGTTTAACTGGGCCTCCAGAAAGTTTAACTGGGCCTCCAAAAACTTTACGTCAGTAACACAAGCAATAAGCCCTGAGCTTGTGTCACTGAAAAGTCATGGGGGCAAAGTTTACATTGACAAGTCCACACTTTCTGTTCGAATAATGTCTTCTGGCAATTTCTCTGCAAGCAAACCATATGTTGACAAAAAACAGAAAGTCTGTGATCCTGACACTTCCAGAAACCCTCAATAACCCCTGCCATTCTCTCTCACTCTGTCCTTGAACATCTCAGTTTGGCACACAGGCTAGTATCAGTGGCTGCCAGGTAAATGTCATCACCTATAAACAGGAGCAAGGGACACTGTAATCAAATCCATGAGGCAACAGCTACCCCCCCTTCCTAACAGACCCTCATGAGAAAGGAACCAATGCAGTATTGGAGATGGCAGTGGGGGCTGTTCTGTTGGTGGGGGCTAAAAATCAACAAAAAAAGTAATACACGACAGTATGACCTTGACCGCTGTGAAGAAGGAGAAAAGCCTAGTGCAGAGAGGGTTTCTGACCCCTAAAGCCCTTTCATATAAGTGACCCTTAGGCAATATCCACTACCAGAAAACAAACAGTAAGACAGTTATGAAAAGAGCAGGCATCCAAGTTAATGGCAAGCATCCAGGCTGCAATCTGTAGGAATTCAACCTCCCATGAACACAATCAACATCTCCTCAATGTGTGCGCCACACACACACACACACACACACACACACATATACCTGCACGCACACACACATGCATGCACAGCCTTGAGTTTCTTGCAGCACAAGCAAATGGAGATCATCGTTCAAAGCAAACAGATGTTGGGCTGCTGCCACACCATGGGACAGTGACCTCACAGGGGGAGGGGGGCAGTGTTGGCCTTCAGCTGTTCCCCCAACACCCCCACCCCACTCACGCAGTTGTCCAGGCAGTGCTGCCTTTAACCACAGAGTCGGGGCGACCCACCTGACGGCTTCTCCTCCGGAGCACGGGAAGCCAAGAGCTCCAGGTTATGCCTCTGATGGCGGCTGGGAGAAAAGGACACTCCTCTGTTTGTCTGTCTTCTTCCTTTACAGAGACAGCTTCATTGAGGGAATGAAGGCAACAGGAAAGGAAGGGGGGGAGAGACAGAGAGAGAGAGAGAGAGAGAGAGAGAGAGAGAGAGAGAGAGAGAATAAGAGAGGGAAACAGAGAGGGAAACAGAGAGGGAGAGAGTGGGAGGTAGAGAGGGAGGCCGAGACAGAGGGAGAGAGAGTGGCTCTACTGTGAAAACTGTGTTCTCATATCGTCTCCTGATAGGTTGAGAAGGGCTCAGCAAGCAGCTGCTGTAGCCAGTGAAACAGCATGTCCTAGCATAGAAGAGCCCGCTGCCTAGCAACCCGGTGTACAGTGGCTGGGGGGAGCGAGCAATGATAAGGGGTACAAGGCAGCTGCAGTTCTACATTGCTATTGCTGCACAAAGTTAGGGACACCACAAGGAGCACCACCTATCAGAAGACACATTTTATGCTACATCTGAGGCTGGAATCAAATGCAACAAGTTCTTTGTCTTACAAAGTTTAACAGATTACAAGACATACAGCCCTGAAATGTGAGCCACAACAATTTGTCCACATACCTCCCATCAGAAGAAGATAAATTCATTGCAAAAAAGATTATAATACAAAACAAATTCCTTGGAATATGACCTTATGCGTAAAAATCTGTTTTGGAAGTCAAATTCCTATCATTTCAATTCAGTTTTGGTGTATTACCATGCAAAAAATATGCATATGAATAACTCACCACATAACACAGCATTTAATATAATGTACTACAGTGCAATTATGCGCTGGAATGACCAAACACTAAATACAACTGAATGGACAATCTGCTATTATGTGCTTATTGATTGCTGTACATATAGTGTGATGGATGCCTTCATAAGTCTTCATTAGAATACAGTTTTCAGTAATGTGTGGCCCAGGATACCAGTATCTCGTCTGGTTAAGACAATAGTCTGATGGATATGCAATTTCCACCTAGCCTTACTGGCTGCAATCTGTCATCACCACACGCTTTTCCTCTCTCCTTCAGACAATTACACTGAAAAGACAAAAATAGCTTTCCTCATTTTTTCCCCCTTTGGTTTCGCTTTTGAAACCTGAATCTAATTTTAATCTTTTAAACTCATTATCCGCATCGGCCTGCATGAGCCTCACTCAGATCTGCCACGCAAGGCTTTAACTACAGTGTCATATCTGTTTCCTCTGTCAGCTAGTTTTCTTTGATGTTATTCCTTTGTGTGTAAATTACAGATCGTGTAAGATTTTTAATTTAAAAATGGGGCATATGAATATCAACAGAAAACCATCTCTTAAATGGTAAATACCTAAAACGAGTTTCTGCTACATTGCAAGTCGCTAATTTTGGAGCGCACCACACTCAACTGTAATACTGTTTTGCCTACTTTAGTATTCTTGTTTACTTTGAGTTTCTCTGCAACAGATTACAGCAGACGTTTTTGAAAACCTGAGCATTCAGAATACAGTACATCCTTCTAGCCCTCATTTCTTCCTCGACACTTTTAAGATGACTGCAAAAACTCTATCCTTCAACAGCTAATTGCATTGAGGTCACATGGTGCAACACAGAACAACCCAGCCATTTCAGAATATCCATAACAGCTGACCGGCAGTAAAGTGCAGGTTCAACAAGTTTAAAAGAAAAGCTAATTGTGGCCACTTATCAGATCTAGGACCACATCTGGACTCAGCGACAACTAGACGCAAACACACAACACCACCTGTCAGACCTCAGTACCACAATACATAATTTCAATAGTTTTGAATATGATTGAAGTGCGCACATCTGAAACACACTGCTGCTGATGCTTTCATCCAAAAAGAATAACAGTTCTACTGAAGTGTGCAAGTCTATATTTTATTCCAGAGCAAGTCGATTATTTAACTTATTATTTAACAGGACACTACTGTAAGTGCCCGTTATGGGACTCGAAACGGAGACCTTCAAGTAACGACTCCAATGTCCATAGCTATTATGAGACCTAAAGTACATTTTTAAAATGGTTCTCGTTTCAACCCACGCAGACGGCACACCTACAGCTAAACACCGAACCAAGTCGCGGCAGCACAACAGGGTCTCCCTGTTGTTCATCGTAGACTCCACAATGTGGCACTGCCACTCTACCCCACCACTGCGGTGAGGTTCGCGATCTGTTTTCAGTTGGTATGCGTGTTTACCAAGCAGCTCAGTAACTTGAGAGGGTAGGTAAAACAATGCTCTAGCTCCATATTAAATACGTCAAGATTTTCGTTAACTACAATCCAGTGTCTGAATTAATGTTTAAAGATTTTTGCGCTGATCAGCCCACGCCCCGATGACAATCACTTCCACCCTTTGAAATATACTCTGAAATAACACCTAAGTATCTGCGGTTTGTTTTCTATGCACGCTCACAAGGGAAATGCAACTAAGTTGCGCGCAGAAATATGAGCATAATAACTCGCAGGGACCTGTAAAGGCGTGGCTCTCTCAGTCTCTACCAGCGAAGCCCTGCGGATGTTAACGCTTCAGTTTCCTCTCACATGCAGTACTGCCGCACCGATCTGCAGTTCCTCTCTGGTTACTGTCCGCATGGTCAGGGTTCAGTAACATGGGGTGAACATTGACAATGAGTGTTATTACGTTGAGTTGCAGGACGGGGGCGCTAAAAAACGTCTGCCTAAAAATCTCGTAAATACAGTATGTGGTCACTTGCATTCGTGGTCAGTTAACGTACGTTGGACGCATTTTCTGGTCTGCCAGAAATTTCCATTCTTTCATGCAATTTATTTGGTATAATCGCTGTTCTGGACGACAGTTTAACTATCTAATCCACAACTGTGGCAAAATTTACGCCAATCCAGCACGTGACAATTTTAAATTCGTGAAACGACATTTAACACTATTTTAAAACATTAACAATATTTTAAGTACATTTTAAGTATAGTAAATATATGCATTTATCAAATTAATATGTCCTACATTTTAAAATACAAAATTCAAGTAAACTCAAAGGTACAACAGAACGTCACGTGTACAATGTAATCTGAACATCCTACTGCACAAGTGTAGTTTATCAAATTAATATTCAGTATGCTGCAACGTTGTAAGAGACAGCATAGTGCTTGGTGAGAACACGTACTGAAGTTAAGTAATCTATATTTCCATTGCGTCTATTTCATTTTTGTAAACTTCAAAAGTACACATTAATACTGAAAATGGATTCTTAAATTTCAAGTGGAAAGTACATAATGTAACATTAGACGCTAAAAATGTAAATATCTTTTAAAATAAGCATTTATATGATGATTTTGTCTAGTAGGCGGGGTGTGTGAAGTACAGTCTAGAGTCGCAGAGACTTGTGGGTAAAATGGGCTTTGGTCTGACAAGCAGAAACAGTACAAGGGAGTCACGGGGAGTTTGAAGACTTTCTTCCCGAACCACGGGAGTTACAAAATCTACAAAGTCTCATGAGTCGACAACGTGTCTCCGTCGCTGTCTCTTCTCCCGAAAGGAGGATATTAGCGTGATTAGAGAGAGGGGAGCGTTTACAGTAAAGCGAAGAGTGCAGGCATTGCGTGCTGGACATAATGAGTCTTAACGAGCATTCTCTGCAGGCTCTGTCGTGGAGGAAATTATATCTGAGTAGAGCCAAGCTGAAGGCGTCGAGCCGCACGTCGGCTTTGCTTTCGGGCTTTGCAATGGTGAGTGGCTTTTGAGAAGCCATTCTGCATGCCGGATTGCGCTTTCCGCCGATTCTGTTCTCCTTTATCTCGTCATCGGCTGTTTTGTGTCCCGTGACACGAGTTTCAGGTTGTCGCCTGTCCCGGGTTACTGGAGCACCTGCCCGAAGTATAATTAGCAAACCGGTTTTTAAAGACCGCGCACAAAATCGGGTCTGAAGCCCTGCTGCGGCTTTCGCGCTTGTTGAATCACCAAAGTTCGTGTTTCCTGGCAGAAAAACTTCGCCTGGTTAAAGTGCAGATATGTAAAGCGCGTTCACGTTGTTGTGCCCGTGCACGTTGACAGAAAAGGGCAATTTCACTAAGCGATGTCTCCTGGATGACTTCGCAGCATTCGGACTGTAAAGCAGAGAAGTCGTTTCGTCTTCTATTTATGGACTCCAAAATACACTCGCCTTTCCGCCTGCACCCTGGGAAGGTTTGACTTTAATCAGAACATGCAGCTCATGTGGGCTGATCTGCACGCAACTCGTGTGTTGCAGTAGGTTAGTGTGGCGATCAGAAGGTTTAGATTATATTGTAAATATGTTTCTTCATTCAGATCTGTTTTTAAATCGGATGAACAAGCTGATCATGATCTGTATCCTGGGCCTGTTACTATGAGACCGGCGTATTTACGCTTATGGACACTGATTTTCCAAGTGTGTAACACTAACCAAATGCGAAGTATACATTCGCATTGTGAAATTCTTTGAAGTGCATGGTGGTGCAGAGCAAAAGCTTGCAAACGCAATTTCCTCTCCGATTCGCCACTCTGTGTTTATTATTATTTTTTTTAGTTTAAACTTGCAGATCACGGCTAATGATTTTTAGAATTCGTTGTTATTCGAGTCGGACGTCTTTCAGTTCATTGGATGAAATAACACGAGTAGTTTCAGCATTTTGATTGTTCGGGTTTGTGTTGTACGCATACAGCATATTGTACTACATTGTATTGTATTTTTGCATGTAATTTTATAGCCTTAATTGTTTGCTGGTCATTTAATATTTTTGATTCGGTAGAAGCCCAAGGGATTTGTCATTTTACTTCCAACAGCAGCACTAATACAATAAATGCGGAAATAGTGAAGTTAATTCTGGCGATGATTTACTATTAATTTTATTACCTTTACAATATTACATACTGCTCTGTGCATTTAGTTGAAACACTTAAAATTTTTGAATAACTGTTGCAGTCTGTGTGCAAGCTAGGCCTTAAGAAATGTACTGTAGATATTTAATATACTGAAAACACAGTACAATGAAAAATGTGTGTGTGTGTGTGTGTGTGTGTGTGTGTGACGTATCAGTTACGAATACCATTGTTGATTTTTTTTTTTTTTTTTTAATGATGTAGGTTAAGAAAATTTTGTATTGTCACATTATTATGGCTTGCCCTTTTTAGGGAACTTAATTGTACCAGTGCTCACTACGCAGTATAAATACCTGCGCAATTAAACCTGAACACAATAAGCAAATGCTGGAAATTGCAAGGTTGCCACTGAGTGTACCATCTTACAGCTGCTGGGACTACTGCTAGCCAGTTCTCATAACATCAGCAGACAGCTTGAAATGTATTAGAGCCATTAACGTGCTTTATGATGTTTTTATCTTCCTCTTTTTACATATTGTACTTTTCCTGACTCAAATAAGGATCTACACTTATGTTTTTGTTCTGTTTATTGTGTGTTGGCTCATTTGTTTCCGGGTATTACATGTCTGTTTTAGACAAAAGTCTTTTGCACTGCAGTGGGAGGGGTTCCATGTTTAGTAAGGTGTATTACAGGCTGCAGTGTGTACAGGAAGCCTTCGCCCTGCCAGTGAAGCAGTACAGATGTTCTCCTGGCCTGTGTATGGGATGCTCTGGTTACAGACTTTCAGGAGCTTGGAAACCAGACCGCCTTGACTAGTGTGAGAACTGGAGACACAAGTGATCGTTACCAAAAGTTGTCTTTGGGTGTTCTTCCAGGTGGCCATGGTGGAGGTGCAGCTGGAGCCCAACCACAGCTACCCCCCGGGACTGCTCATCGCCTTCAGCGCCTGTACCACGGTGCTGGTCGCCGTGCACCTCTTCGCCTTGATGATCAGCACGTGCATCCTGCCCAACATCGAGGCCGTGAGCAACGTGCACAACCTGAACTCTGTGAAGGAGTCGCCGCACGAGCGCATGCACCGCCACATCGAGCTGGCGTGGGCCTTCTCCACGGTCATCGGCACCCTGCTGTTCCTCGCCGAGGTGGTGCTGCTCTGCTGGGTCAAGTTCCTGCCTGTCAAGCGCTCCTTGGACCAGGGGAACCAAACGATCAGCCCCGGCGAGGCGGCCGCCATCGCCTCAACCTCCATCATGGTGCCCTTCGGCCTCGTCTTCATTGTCTTCGCCGTGCACTTCTACCGCTCGCTAGTCAGCCACAAGACGGACCGCCAGTTCCAGGAGCTGGAGGAGCTGTCGAATATCACGCGTCTCCAGAATGAGCTGGACCACAGGGCAGAGGCGCCGGCCATGCAGTCTCCTTGCGCGCACTTTCCTTAACAAAATCAGCAGCTACAAACTCAGGATCAGTCTGGGTTGAACCACTTTGAAAACTTTAGCTTTTGTAAAAACAGATTTATTTGCAATGCATGGACTGATATCCCCTTCTTTTTTTTTTTTTTAACTTTTTTCCCTGAGGTCTGCTGTGTTTTTGCTTCTACACGTGTCAATATACTTGTCAGTTTCTTGCAGCAATGGCGGATGGGCCCTGTTGTAATTACTGCCTTATTGAGATTAACTGAACGTAGTATTGTGTAAGATGCCTTGAATGTTGAAGTGGTACTTCGGTTTAATATGAGGAAATGGATATCTTATGTCAAATTGCAACTTTGAAGGTATTTGTGACTTATTTAAATGTTAATGGTCAGATGATATCTTGCCATTAGAAATTTAAACATTTTACTTGAAGTTCCATTCATTTTACAATTTTGATGGGCTGTTAAGGATTGTTTTACATTACAACTAATTGTGCCAAATATTAATGTGTCGGGCAACAGGAGGTTTTAGTACATAAAGTAATGAGTGCCACTTTTAACCAAGTGTTAGGTGTCTGTACTTCTCCGTTGGTTTCATGGTGAAAAATAGGGGGAATTCAGGCTAATTTGGAGATTAATTTATGGTTATGGAAAGTCCCAGGCTTCAGAAGGCTTTGGGTCCTACTGTCTGGCCTTTAAAAACATCCTGAGCAATTCAGTTTTAATGTTTAGAGTATCATCCGGAGTCACAAGTTTTAGCAATGGCATTTATTCCTGTATATATTTTTATTACAATCATTATTAATTATTGCTGGTATTACTAATAGAAGTTATGAAAAAGCTGGTTTCTACCTGTATATAGAAAAATTTGGCTTACTCTACGGTTATATAAGTGTTGCATATGTTTGGAAACCAATTTCAGAGTAAAGTGTTTTTTAAGCAACGTTAAGACACTGGACCTGTGATGTTTTTGTCTTTTTATTAACCAGCTTCTTCTGTAAAGATGTTGCTCTTTTAGACACACTTCAGCAACACAGCAATTAACATGCATGTGTGTTGTCGTTTGACAGCCACTCACAGTGTGTGAAATGTCTGTGATCACTCACTGCTGACTTTGCTGCACACAGACAGACTGTAAGGGGCTAGGAGAAGCATTGTCAGTATGGCTGTTACCACATCTGTACCAAAAATTAAATCTGAATAATTATAAGCCCTTGAACAAGGTGCCTGTTCGGCCTTGTAAAGTTTGTATGAGCTCGCTCTCTACATGTGCTGATAATATGCTGGCTCCCTCTGGTGGTGAAATTGTACACCTGTAACCTGTGTTTTGATCAAGGGCTTGACTGTGTATTAGAGGAATTAGAGCTATTATGTGGTGGTGGAGAGATGATAATTGATAAAGCCAGAGCTTTTAAATGTTTGCTGACATGATGAAAACATCCATAGCATGACCACTGAACTGGTAGTATTTTTGCCAAATATCATAGTGCCTATGTAAATGGTCTCACAAAATAAATTATATGTCTTCTCCCATGGTTTTATTTTTTTACATAAGAAAAACAATTGAGTTATAATTAATGCAAGCTAAACAGTTGTGTCACAAATTGTCCTGTTATGGTTAAATACGCACAAACTGAAATGTCAATATGTTACTGTTAATCAGAAATGCTTTTATTTTGGTTTTGTTACACAAATTAGGGCTAAGATCATGACAGTATAAAATTATAAGTTATAGAAAATGTTACAGAAAAGGCATTATAGAAAGCACCAGTCTCGACAGTGTGAGTAAATTTTGTTTCACAACGGAATCATCCACTTTATAATTTATAATTAGCAATCGCCACACTGCCACATAGCACATAGTGAGTGATAATATTTGAATTACCAAAACAATCTGCTGTATTAGCTGTACTGCTTTATAGCATGGCATTTTGCCACTATATTAGGCTATTTAATTTGACATGGCACATTTCTAAATGAATCCAGACTCTCCCTGATTTTGGCTTGTTGGTTTTAGAATGACATCCCAGTTCAGTGTTCCTCTTTAGATGGCTCCTGCTGAGCTTCCAGTAGGACTGAATTTGGGTCCATCAGATGCACCTGGAAGAAGTGAAATTTCTCATTGTATCACGGGAATAAATCATGCGTGTTAAAAAAATTTTCTGATTTCTTCCTGTGTTAAAATTTTATTTATGCCAGTTTAATTAGAGATTAGAAAATTATTAGCTCATGCATAATAGTAAGGACTTTGTGATGACTAAAAGCTGCAGATTTTTACACATGATCCTGATGAAGTCCACAAAGTGTTTACTGATCATGCAGTTACATATAAACATTGCATTTTGTGCCACATTGCAGAATCCCTGCCGCTCTGTTAGATCACCAAATGTGTACGAAATACTATAAGTGACCATTGAATGCTTGTTGATGTCCTCTGAATGTGTCGGCAACTTCTCAGAATTAAGCAGGCTTTGGGATCTACGGTTTAAGCTATGTTGAAACATGCCACAGCAGCCAGGCCTGTTGTTGACTCATGAGCAGCAAACGTCATATTTTTGCTCTTCATGCTTATCATTATATGCAGCCATCCTAACATCCTGTCCAACAGTGAGTTTGCTTTCTTTGTTTCCTCTATAACAGTTGGTGCAGTCACAGAAGAGCTGAAGAATGATTTAGTGTATTAACGAAAGGTGCCTTCACCATTTTATGGTCTGTGTTCTATTTTAATGTGTTTCAGCGCCGTCAGTTAAAACTTCAGAAAAACATCAACCATTTTAATTTGTACGTTTTATTATAAAATCTCTTATTCTTGAGAGATTTTATTGTTTTGTATGCTTTGACTTTGGGGCTCTTAGATCACAGTTTACTTTACCGGTTCACGTTCAAGTCTTACGATGAAGTCGCAATCCCAGTGCTTCCCACAGAATGTACCTCTCTAATCTGTTTTATGTGTTGATTGCAATTGCAGCTCACTTCATTGGTTTACAATAGTGAAGGATTTCCCTTTAACACCCCGTTATTGTTATCTGTCTTTCTAGTTGCTATGGTTACTATCAGTCACTCGGGTAACATTCTCAACTGCATCTGACTCACACAAAGCAGCATTGTAAGATTCACATAACACACACAAAGAATACAGAACAGAATGAACACAGCAAACTAAAATGCATTTTAAAACAGAACAATCAGAATGCAGCCAGCTTTAAAACATGCTTGTCCAGAGACTGACTGCCTGTCAACATATACAGTTCTCAACACACAAAGCATCACATGGCCATGCACCACACACTTCAAGACATTTCATAACACAGCACATACAACTCACTACTCAGAAAACTAAAATTTTTGCCATCAATGCTGCTTTTTGTTGTCCAAGCAAACCTAATCTAGTCCTCTGTTACAACAGAGCGGTATGCTGCAGGATTTCTGTGTGCCCCCCCACCTGAGGGATTTCTCCCAAATAATTCACACACTTATCTGAAACCAGAAGCTCATTTTAGATCATTTTAGTCCCTTTCAAATTTGGTGGGACTGCCTGGCAGCTTATCACCTGTCACAGGCACTAGGGCAAATCACACAAACTCTTAAACTATAACCAAAACGGGGTGCCCATTTGTATAATTTACCCAGGCCATCTTGGCAGCAGGCTCACTGATGTTGTCTCTATCCAGTCCTGTTCATGACACCAAATTTACGCTGTGGTTTTCCGAATAAAGGCAAAGATTTCAGAGCTTCTTATTTTAGCAAGGCTTTATTCATAAAATGCTGACAAGGCAATGCTGGTCTGCAGAGCAACCAGCTGACACAACTGGCAATACTTGGCACACTTGGAATTCTCTATGCAAAATCCTGCAACAGCCAGTTTTCACCTTCTTTTATACAGTAGCTACATCCTTGCTTATGATGTTCAACCATCTCTACTATTGATGACTATTAAGTCTAGACCCAAATATACATTGCACCAAGATCATCTTATTTTGTATCTGCCCTTGGATCTTGGAATATTGGCTGTACAGTGAATTTAGCAATGCTAACATTGCTTGTATGCTGACATAAAGCTGGTGTGGTGACCTCAGGACAAGGCAAGATACAGAAGCCTACAGAGGTCTAAGCTAAAGTGTTGTTACATAGCTCTTTATATGAAGTTATATATGCACTTAGTGATTCCTGTCCTGATTCTAGTTAAATTACTAATATAAAATCACCTATAATGTGTAGCATTAGCAGCGTTCTCCATACCTTTGGAATTGGGTAAATTGTAGAGTCAGATGCCTCCTCTCTTCCAAAGTCAATTACTGTTCCACATTTTGCGATGTTTTTGTTCCACATGCCCTCATACAGTTGACCTTTGTCCAGGAAGAAGAACTTCCCTTTCCCGTGTTTTTTGCCCTCCTTCCAGGAACCTTCATACCTGTTCCCATTTGCTTCAAGTGAAATCCAGGAATTAAAAATTAGATATCACCTGTTTCTCTGGACCATGGGTAGGCAGTCACAGTCCTGGAGGACCCCAGTAAGTTCAGGGTTTTGCTATCAGAGTGTCTGCTCTTAATTGACCCGTAATGTGAAATAAACATTAAATTAAATTAATTTAAAATGAATGAACTAGCTGAAATAAAAACCTGCACCCACTATGGCCCTGCAGGACAGTGATTGCCCATCCCTGGTCTGGACACTTGCATTTTCTTTTTTAAATCTTCCCAACTGTGTCTGCTTAAAATATAACATAATATTAAGGTTCAAACTACATATTTTGATCTTCTAATTAAACTGCCAAATCATAGTGCTGTATGTAAATCAGCACACTTTGTGTTCAGAAGATGATTATGTACAATACAGGAGAAGGAGCCAGCTGATAGTGTCTTATGGTAGGCCTTGTGAAGGTGTCTTTAAATATGTTCCTCTTATAAATATCTGTCAAAAGCAGCAATTCCTCCTAAGCAGAATGTGGCTGACTGGAGCACTCTGCAGTTCCTTTGTAATGATGTGTTCCTTACCCAGGTGCAGCATGCCCTGGCCATGTGACTTGTCCTGCAGCCACTCCCCCTCGTAAACATCTCCGTTGTCATAGTACATCCGGCCCCACCCACTCCTCTTGTCCCTGCTCCACTCCCCCTCGTAGCGAGCATTTTCGCTGTAGAAGTAAATGCCGTACCCCTAAGTGGAACACACAGACAGGTACACTTGAGTATTGGAAGTCTGGACCAGAAAAATCACCTTTTCCATCTTTCACTTTTACATCCTAGCTAGTAAGTCAAATCAATCATTATTTAACCCAACCCAGCTGCTTCTAAATTTTCAAAAATTAATACTCTTACCTCCCCCACACCGTCTATAAGGTAGACAAAACTGTCAATTGTAAAAAGCATTAGGAACCACCAGGAATTTACTACTACTATTGGTAATATTACAAATGCAATTATTCATAATTTTAATTGTTTTAAAGTTACTTTATACTATACAATATATGTCCTGCATAAAGTAAAAATGTATCTATTTTTAAGATGACTGTAAGATTTCTCGTATTTCACCTTAAGGTAAATGTTAATCTTAAAAACAGTTTCTGCTCGAACCGATAAATCTCACAGAACAATCTTTTTTGCCACTTACATCCTTCTTATTATTTTTCCATTCTCCTGAATACAGCTTCCCGTCCTCGTTAGACACGGGGTTCAGCTTGCTCAAAGTCCCGAAGCCGTTCCTCATACCGTATTTCCAGTCCCCTTCATAAATTAACCCATCTTTTTTCAAGATATTGATGCCTTTTCCTAATTAAAAAGTAATCATTTCATAGCAGTTCAAGCATCATATGATTAAAGTATCATAACTCATTAATAGCTATTGTATCATTCATTAATTGATACAAGTGTATAGTAATGAGACGACTGGACTGTTTTCACTTAGGAACGCAATCCAATAAGAATAATAAATATTAATTTATAGATAAGTATTTAAATCGTTTAAAGTTTCAGTGCATTTTTCTCTGTTCCACATATAATAGTGAGGAAAAATATTACAGGTGTCCAATTCCAGTCTAGTAGATTATGTTTACCGTGTTTTTTATCGTCCAGCCATTCTCCTCGGTATGCATCCCCGTTGCCGGAATACACAGTGTGCCGCGGTCCGCATTTCTTCGCTTTCGTTTCACACAGTGTCAGTCTACTAAACGATCCTTTCGTAGGTTTACTCGAACAAGACATGACAAGCTTCGAGCACGAATATAAAGTGATTGATCTATTCTATCGCAAACGTTTAAAGGCAGCAATATTAAAACGGGTATGTATTCCTCGTTTCATATCCAACGATATATTTATTACAGTGTGATTTCTTATTCGCGAGTGTCAAAACCAAGTTAATTTTCTGCTATTTAATTAAATCACGTGATGGAAAACTGCCCCGAACGAATCCATCAGCGAAAGCTTAGTTTACATTGATCCAACAAGACACCGTTCAACAATTCATCAGCGTCCTCTGTTACTATAGCAACAAAGTGTTACAATTACTACAGCAAACTCACTCGCAACGGACACCGTTACTGTAACAAGATTGAATAACTAAATACATTCAAAATTTTCGATGACTGCAAATTATTGCACAACTGAGCTTAATTTAGAGGTAATGTGAAAGCAAAACCCAAATCCAATAATGCTGTTTCTTTTATAAAGCAGCAGGAAGTTCCTAAGCACAGATTTATTGACGAAAGCAGCGCCTTATTAAAAACCCCAAGCGCATGCTTAGTAAGGACTGTACGCCTTAGACACAAACAACATTTGACACATATTCTTAACCTAAAAACAGCTCAAATATAAAACCATGCAAATAAATTAGATAAATGAATAATAAATCCACAATACAATGATTAATACAAATTAAAATAAAGCATTAAAAAATTATCAATGTTAATTAGTAAGATTTGCAATATAAATTTATCAGGATGGAACTATTTACTTTAATTGATTAACAAATTCATATATAAAGGATTATATGTGGAATATACAGAAAATAATAAAGAAAGGTAAAACTAAACTTTACATAAGAAAGCAAACAATTTCATCATTTATTAATCACTCAAATCAACTATGTTAAATCACCACTCTCCACTCATATTCAGTTTGATAAGGGAGAGGATTCATGGAGCCTGCGCCAACAAACAGAAGACTGAAAATTGCACACACTGACCAAAAATCGTTAACACGAACAGTGACGTTTCAACAGAAATTAGTATACGTAGAATATAACAAAATAGAGTCTGATTTTTTTAAACGTGTACTCCCTAATTCACATAAATGTTATAGCTGTTATAGCTCTGAATTTAACGAAAGTCCCCATCATATTTGTGTTGTAGTGGAGGACTGTTAATGTCTATCTGGTTCGTGTCTTTGGTGGTAATCGCTGTGGGGTGTCGATGAACACGCAGGTATCACGCAGTTTCAAGAGCGCACTCGCAACGCTCCTCTGTATCTACTGAAAACAAAACATCTCAATATTTATTTTAAAAACTAACAAGAACAACTGAAAATCAACTGCAAAAGAAATCAAATACAAACATTCTAAACTACAAATTGATGCGTGACCGATGACATCCGTGGGGTATGCAGTCTTTTGTAGAAGCTGCGTAGAATTAAATATAAACTGAAGTAGAAAATACTTAATAAAAGTAGCTAAAACATCTAGTCTACGTTTTTCTGCGTTTTTTATGCATAACAGTTTACAGTGGCTGGAATCGCTACTGTTGCCTACGAGGCACGAGCAAGTAAACGTTGAGGGCGGTAACTGTCCGTTACTTTTATTGAGCGATTTTCAAACAGCTGCGCTCGTGAAACGTAGTCGTCTTTTTTCGGTTAAAAAGTGACAGTTGGAGCTTGGCTGAAGAGCTGGCGATAGCGAGAGGTACTAAACGTGAACCTCATTAATAATTAGTTGTACTCACCGAAGTATATTTGATAGACTGATAGCGTTTGCCGGTAAGGTAATGCATAAGACTGACAAAAGAGACCCATAACATTAGCAGATAAGAGTGTCGACGGGTGTAAAAAATACTTAGACTGATGTATTTGTTAGTGGTTTGGTGTTTAACCGTGTTATTCTTTTATTTTCTGTACATAAGTTACCAGTTGTCTATAATGGGAGCATGTTAATGTACTGTTATGTTACATAGAATATATTATGATTGTTTGTGATTAAATAATAAGGGAGTGAAATATGAGTTATATTTTGAATTTTCATAGTAAGTCTCCTGTCCCTGTTTATTTCGTGTTGACTGAAAGGTTCTTTAGTGTCTATTGAAGGTAGGTCTATTAGATGTGAAGGGTGACACGCCACCTAGGATCCCTGTTAGGGAAACGTGTAGTGAAAGGAATAACGAGCATAAACGCGCCCAGCTCGTACAAGTGGGCAAAGGGCCGCTACATATATATAATCACAATCTAAAATCTGATGTAAACTGTTTGAATATACTACTACATGTTGTCGTTTATTTGGGATAATGGCATTATCATTAAAATCGAAAACAAAAATAAGTGAATATGTGATGAATAAAAGTAAAAATGATCAACACTGAATCAACTTAATTTTTATTTTTTTTTTTT
This sequence comes from Chitala chitala, assembly GCA_025773905.1. NCBI lineage: Eukaryota > Metazoa > Chordata > Actinopteri > Osteoglossiformes > Notopteridae > Chitala > Chitala chitala. The sequence goes on from JABJVR010046998.1 coordinate 60,313, forward strand.
ACTTTTTAGCCACAGGTCACTGTCGCCTCACTTGCTCCCTGTAATTACTAGGTGACCCGTTGCCACGCAACGAGTGTAGTGCCTAGTTCCTATTGGCCGTTTTACATTAACAAAAACACCGAAGTGCGATTGGTTGATACTGCATTAATGGGAGGAAATTTTAAAACTGCGCCACATTCGTTTCAGACTTTACGTCACGACTCACGAGCTACACAGTGTTATGGTGAAGCTTGGAGCATGCGCAGATGGCGCGAAGCGGCACCGAAATAAGGGGGTTCGTGGTCATTGACCATACTGGAGACGTGGTTTCTCCGGACAGCTGTGCGGTAGTCTCTAAACAGTACTTTTTATAGGGCAAAAGGACAGACCTAGAGAACGAGGCAGACCTACGTGCAGCGAACTAATCGAACCAACGAGAGGGGAACCTGTGACAAAATGTCACTGCAAAAGTGTCAAGCAGAATGGACAGAAATTGACACAGAATTTAAACAACTGCAGGTAGGGGAAGTTAATGTACATATTAGTTATTCAGTTGGACTGCTCAAGCAGTGAGATTAGTCTAGACAGCTGGTGTCGGACTGTTATTGCAGTATGGTATTTAAGAAACTTCATACTTTGTGAACCCATCTGAGTTACTGTGATTAAGATCAATGCTAAGGCAGATCGTATGAAATCCGTTTGTGTAACTTCAGCACTCATCGTGCTTTCTGCACTTGGTCTACGGAATGTTAAATAACAAAATAGTTTTTCACAAGTTATAATATTTTGGTTATCTAAGAATGCGTGTCTGTTCAAACACGATTTTCACAATTTCTTCATTTATCTGAATAACAGCGAGTTAGAATAATCTTACGTCGTGAAACGGTGTGAGTGTAGCTGCAATACTCAGCCTTACTAAGCACGAAGTACTTCTACGAAGTGCTTATAAATGTATAAATTGTATATTTGTTTTCACTGTACGCATACGGAGTACAGTGTGTTGTTAGATAACATATTAGTCCTTGAAAAAGTTGAACCATTGTGATTCTTTGCTTCTGTCCTTCTGTACTGCACATAAATTCTTATACATATTTAATGTCATTGTGGCTTCAGTGAACAAATTATATAGAGAATGGATGGATGAATCTAGGGGAGGGATTGAAATCTTTGGTCTAGACTGCCATTTTTGCCGTAGATCTATTGCAGTACTCAGTATTTGGAGGATGTGTTCTCTTAAATTCCTTAAATAGCACAGGAGGTTCACGGGTTGTCACAGTTTTCTTTATTAAAATAGGAGCCGAACAGTTAAGTTAATGACAGACATTTGTCAGCCATTTATAGTCATGAAATTAGATTGTGGTTTAATAATTGAATAATTTGTCCATTTCACGCATTCTGTCATGTCTTAATGCATTATATTACCCACCCTTTTTCCTCTCAGGAAACACATAAGATTTACAGACAGAAGCTTGATGAACTTACCAACCTCCAGACTGTATGCAGCAATTCAATCAGTAAACAGAAGAAAAGACTGTCAGAACTCAAGCATAGTCTACAGAGGTCAGGACTATTTTTAACATTGAAAAACATTTTTCACTTGACGTAGACCACTGGGTTCCAGAACAGTTTATTATCCCAGCTAGTCCACGTAATGAAGAGATCAACTTTGGAAAAGCTCATACATTAAATCTTACACTTTATGTATCCACTGAAGTACTATCACTGTAAAGACCACCACAGTATACGGTCATGTTTGGACTCTTTTGGTCTTGGTGTGCTGTTGATGTTTAATGTCTGTTAGCCATGCTTCATTTTGTCTCTAGGTACAGTTCAGGGAGACAGTTGAGGGAGACTGTGTTTCAAAAAGAAATAAAACATCTCATATATTAAATCTGTTTTAAGAAGGATTTCTCTTCTCAGGTTTCATAACTGAATTCTGAGCATGTGGCTTGGCTTGTGATGACTGAAATACACATACTCAAAATGCCTGTGATGTGATTAACCAGGTGTGCAAAAACTAGCAGTGCCAAAGAGACAGAACTGATTGAAGATATACAGACAAGAATTAAATACAAGCAAAATGTGTTCTTCAATATGGAAGCATATCTGCCAAAGAAAAATGGGTGAGTTTGTTTTCGCAGGGAGCCGTCTTAAAAGCTATTTTACATGTTCACATTCACATAAAATATCTCAAAATCACAAAGTAGCAACTAATTTAGCTCACCTTATCTGGTTAGCACCCTAAGGTGCTTAAGTAACAAATGGTTAATAGGAAAACTTTTTTCTTTTTTAAATTTAATATGATATCTTTTAGGTTATATTTAAATTTGGTCCTGGGCAATGTGAACGTAACCCTTCTCAGTAACCAGGCAAAGTAAGTTTCCTCCGTTAATAACATGGTGCAGTGCTGAATAATTTAATATTATGTATCCTATGCCAGCATCACTTTTTTCACTGTGCATAATTTGTAATTTTCAGTGTTTAATTTCCATGGCCAAACAAACTAATGTAGTGAAGTCCTAAAGTAAACCAGACATCATTTGACTTTACTTAGATTTTTTTGTTTCCAATGGACAGATTTGCCTACAAAGATGACTATGAGAAGTTCAAATTGTACCTGACAATAATCCTAATGCTAGGTGCCATAACCTGCCGTTTCTTAGTCAATTACAGGTGAGTTCATTTTAATTTTATTTCAACATAGCCTTGATTTTTTTAGTTAGCCAGATTTTAAACATTCATTCAATTTTAATGGTTATAGGAAAATAATAAAGAAAATAAACATAAAACATTACATAAAAACCACAAGATTTCATTACTTAAATCAACTAGTTTAAATCAGCACTTTCATACTATTAGGAATAAAAGAAGTCAGTTCATTTCTGAGACTCCTGTTTGCCCCCCATGCCTTCTGTTCTTTTGCCAACACAACAAGGTCAGTTTGATAAGAGAAAGGATCCATGGTGCCTGCACAATCTAAACAAAGCAGAATCAGTTATGTTATACCTTGGATCGGACAAACACGCTAACTGTGAACACAGTTGAGCAGGAGAAACACAAGCCTTTACAGATCTTAAACCCTTCTGAAATAATGGTGTAAAAGCCATCTTCCAGAAGTTCAAACAAATTAAGTGCCATAAAATGTGTTTGTTTTTGTGTTTCAGAGTAACAGATGAGATTTTCAACTTCCTGCTGGTGTGGTACTATTGCACGCTGACCATCCGTGAGAATATTCTAATAAGTAACGGATCAAGGTAATGTTACATCTGAGCAAGCACATGTTTTCATAGTCTTGTCAGTATGACAGTTAAAAATTCTCACTGAGGTTGTACTGCCACACATTTGTGGTGGCAAAACAATTGTGAAACTGTGCATGTGCATTAAACATCCCTTTTTTTTAAAGTAAGCTGTCAACCAACAATGAACTTTCTTTTATTGCACACAAACAGTGGGGTATAAATCTAATTCTGTTGCCGGTGTTGTACATTTAAGAATTAAAGGCTGGTGGGTTTCACATCACTACGTCTCCACATTTCTGTCAGGGGTCATGTTGACATGGTGAGTTCTGAGTACAGTTACTCTTCTTTTTCTTCTAAATAATGAAAAGGACATTGGTTGTTTAACGGTTCTCTGGAGCATTTGTAAATGTACTCTGAGGAGAATCTTATTGCCTAAGTTTTTCTAAATAAATCAGCCTGTTGTGTAGTTTCATCTATCATCTACTTTATTTGTATATTTATGTTATTATGTTTTTTTTTTCTTTTCCAAGGCCAGATGGGACAATGTATCAGATGTTCCGCAATCAGTTCCTGGCCTTCTCTATCTATCAAAGTAAGTCTTGGCATTGCAAGATTACATCATGATGTATAAATCACTTGAAAATGCAACAACTGGTGTGAACAGAAACAGATTAGAGGAGTCTAGTTACAGCCCCTGGAAAAGATCCAGTGTGGGAAAGAAACTGACAGCCAACTCCATAAGTGCATAGAGTTTTTTTTTTTCAAAAAGTAGGTAAAGGAAATTAGCAATTGCATTTTAATCACAGTGATATGTGATTAGCATCTCACTAAGTTCCCCAGTTAATTTTCATTTTCTTCTGTGTTAAGCTTGAATGAGACCAGACATTGATTTGTATTGTAAATAGAATCACATAATGTTTAAACTGGCATGTTATGGTGTCGGAAGAGAACTAAAGTAATAAAAATAGGATGTGACATTATCTGAAAAAAAAATAGTTATATGAAAACCATTTAGGAGAAATTAAATATTGATTTGGGAGTTGGAGAGTATTGTTTATGCTGTTCCTTGGCCCTGTTTGTGTTTATGGCTTTGTGGTTAACTGAAGTCTAGAACATTCTTTTGGTATTGTGGGAAACTGAGTGCCAGTTTGCATTGAAGGCTTTGTGCAGTTCCTGCAGTATTACTACCAAAGTGGCTGCCTGTACCGGTTACGGGCGCTGGGTGAACGCAATCATCTTGACCTGACCGTGGGTGAGATTTTTATTTACTTAATATTATTTACTTACTTTGTGTTCAGTATCTCTGTCCAGGTTGGCGGGTGTAATGTGAGCTGGGACTAGCTACAAGTGACTCTCCCCCAGGCTTTAAACTTCACTGGGAAAGACAAACTACATGTGTATTACATGTGTATTACAATGACATTTTTATTGTCCTGTCAGACTCTTACTGGAGCTGCTGCCTTTTGTTATAGTATTTCTTCTATACTGTACAATAATTTAATAAGTCAGTATTCTATGTGACTACTGTCCTTTTCAAGTAACTTGTAAATCTGGAGAGTTGATGAAGATGTAACTTTTAACTCATTTTCTCAAAGTGACAAGTTCAGTTATAAATTAACATGTTGTTATATGCTGTGCCCTAACCAGTGTAAATCTGTCACATTTGAATCTTTTGTTCCAGAGGGATTTCAGTCCTGGATGTGGAGAGGCCTTACGTTCCTCCTCCCTTTCCTTTTCTTCGGACATGTAAGCAGACCCTTGTCACGGCCTGCCCCCCCTTCCCATTTCCCCACACAGTGTTGGGAGGGGGTGGGGGGTAGTGTGGAAGCAGAGACATTCTCAGGGTCAGGCCGAGGTTGTAATGCTGGTGTGAGACATGCTGGAAGTCCAGTGGGCCCTGCCTCTCCTTCCTCCACTTATCGTGTTTGTTTCTTCTCTGAAGCAGGCCACCATCCAGCCAGCTGCCAGGCACATTCTGCTCATAGTGTTTCTCTCAGGCGCTCTGTGTCCTGTCAGCCTCTAAGTCCTGCAGCTGTTGCGGATGGTTTGGCAGGCTGTTTAAAACTGACATACCATACGCCTTAAACACTGCGTGCTGGTCAAGGACTCGGCGCCGCTCTGTTTCTCTAACACAGTGCAGGTTATCCAGCCCCAGTGTTAACCCGAATGCCCCTTGTCTCTGTTCCAGTTCTGGCAGCTGTACAATGCAGTGACCCTGTTTGAGCTGTCCAGATATGAAGAGTGCAAAGAATGGCAGGTACTGAGGGATCAACTTTCTGCAGCCTCTGTCAGTTGCTTTACTCTTGGCTTATTGATCCAGTTTCCAGTAATAATGCCTTACCCCGACACCTTTTGATTTCTGGAATTGATTGTTTAAAGCTGTTACTGACATTTTTTTCTGGGCAGTGGAACATTATTGGGCAAAGTTCTGCACTTGTGTTTAAAAATGTTAATCATTAATTTTGGTACTGAGTTTATCTTAAATTCCTTTGGCCAACATTCATCTGTTATTTTAAATTACGGTTGTTAAGAGTTCAGCTACACATTTGCCGTTGGTTTTCAGCAGGTTCACTTTACACAGCGAACTGGAAACGTGTTGTCCTGTTTCAGGTCTTTGTGCTGACCTTCACATTCCTCATCCTCTTTCTGGGCAACTTCCTCACCACGCTGAAGGTGGTCCATCAGAAGTTTCTGAAGAATTCAGGGAAAACACAGAAAAAAGACTGAGAGTCAGAAAGGAGATGCAACAGCTGGGGAAGAAAGGCTGTTCACTGCTGTTACCAAAGGGAGATTTTGGCAGTGATGGTGACAGAAGTTCTCTTTTGACAGAAATCCAGTACTGCTGAATACAAGAAGAACAGCACCAAACTTTGTGACATTATGGCAGAGGGAAAATTTTTGTTTTATCATTATAGTTTGTTTATGTGTTTATCTTGGGTTCTGATGGTTAAACGGCACTGTTAAGATAATTTGCGTGTGTCTTCAGGAAAAGACTGGTTCCCTCTTGTCTGAACAACAGAAATTAGAGTGTAGGCTTTTGAGCTTCCGATTCTCATGCACGTTTGTGTGTGAGTGTGGAGGGAGCTTTGTGCCTTTGAGCTTTATGCAATATGAAATAAAAATAATCACAAATTCATCCACTTGTTTGGAGATATACCTCAAAGTATAACCGTAGACCTTACTTTTGCTTTGATTGGAGTGCATGATTTATGTCAGAGTACTTAGCCGTGTTTTCAGTGACTTCCTGTGTTACACTCATTTTTACTTAAACTCAGCTCAGTTTGCTTGTGGGCAGTTTAAGCTCAGCCTTGTGAGATGTTTGAATGTATAGCCAATATAGTACTGCAGAGCAGCGGGCTGGTGACTGTCCAAGGGAAATCCAGATTGTGATACATAGTCCTTCTGCATGAGAAATGTGAAGAGGAGCAGAGCTGTAAAGCTTCCATTTTTTGCTAATTTTGAGACTACAGTGTAAGGGTGCTTTATCAGGTTTGGAGCTTAAGAATATGTGCATGTACTGTGTGAAAAGTCAGGAATTGTACCTGTGAACAGATTTTTTGTGTTGGTATTGGAATGCTTTTCAGGAATTTATTTTGGGGAAAATTAGCTTTCAGTTTTTTGTATGTTAGGTTAAAAGTTGCCATGAAGTTTTTTTTTGTTGTATTGACTCTTAGATCATGCTTAATGTAACTACTGATGCGGCTGAGACCTATGACCTATGTTAGTGTATGTGCACATGCATGTGTGTATGTCTGGTTGTGTGTGTGTGTGTGTGTCTACATTAACATTGTGCCAAGGCCACAAACACACGTTGCCTGTTGCAAAGTAATTTGCAGAGTAATTGGCGTAATTGTGGATCAACTGTACGTGGCAGCCCTCTCTGCTGTCCAGTTACAGAGAAATCCTCTGGGAAGATATGTAGAATACACAATCTGGCATCCACAGGAACTTCACACCTTGCAAGAGTTGAAACCAAATGGAGGACATTTTTCCAGAATTTTTGAACATTCTCACATTCCCACATACA
>JABJVR010046999.1:0-29469 GCA_025773905.1 Chitala chitala
GAAACATTAAAGTGTGACAAACATGCAAAAAAATAAGAAATCAGGAAGGGGGCCAACACTTTTTCACACCACTGTAGCTACCATCAACATTAATCTAATTATCGTCATCGTCATGGCATGGCGCCCACACCGTATATCCCTGCAGATCGTGAAGCTACTCCTAACCACTTAACCATTTCAGCTATATTCTCCTCCTGCTCACTCTGTCCCTGGCTCTGCCATGACCACTCAGTCCCTCCTCAGCTTCCCTGTCAGACAACTGCTCCTCTCTAGACAGAACTCTAGATGAAGAAGCCACTGTAGCCCCTGCAGGAAGCACGCCTGTTATGTTTAAACACTTGGCAGCATCTGCCTCAACATTTTTTTGTTTTGGGCTGCAATTTCTCAGCACCCCGTTTGCGCTTAACCATTTTGACGGCCTCATCTATCCAGGTGGTATGAGATTGTTTGGCTCCAAGTCAAAAAACTGAAGGAACAGAGGAGGAGGAATAGAGCCTAGTAACAGATATGATTGGGCTAGCCCAGTGTCAGTATAGAAGGTGAACCAATGAACAGCTGCCCTTGCTTTTTGGGATGGTTATTGGGAAATCTGTTCCACTATACACTCCACAACTTACGAACAAGTTACGTTCCAAGAGGCTGTTTGTAACGTGAATTGTTCGTAAGTTTGTAATTTGTATGAACACTTTACGTGTGGTGCTACCAACCATTCCTACAGCGTGTTACTTATATAATAATGTTGTATTAATACATAAAACGTTTGTTGTCTTATCCTAAAAACACAAAAAGCATAAATTATTTTAATGAACTGTAGTAATAACAATAGTTAATAGTTACAGTATATAATAATAATAATAATAATATAATTGTAGCGGTTACCATGAAACCAAAAAATTTGCCAAACCAACAGCCCCTTTCAGGAAGGCGACAGTTTATTCCGTATGGGCTACACCCCAGCTGTTCTTTTTTCCTTGCAGTTGACAAAACACTCACCTCCTGCGTTTATTTTTCCTTCAAAAAAATAATAATACATAATAATAATAATCACCACCTTTGCGTTGAGATGGCTTGTCACTTTTTAGCACTACAACTAATATTACTAGCCTGACGCTTTTCACCAACCACGACGGATATGCGATGCACTGGATAATTCACTCCGGCATACGTGTACACGTATGTGTACATGTGGTCCGGCATAAGTAGCGGCCAAACACCGTACCTGACTAAAAAGCCGCACATGTAAAATTTTTTAGCTGCGGCTCCCCAGTTCCTTTCTCCAAACAAAAATTGAACGAATTAATTAAATGCATTAAATGCCATTGTTCGTATCTATGAATGTTCAGATGTTCGTAAATTGAGGTGTCTGTACCTCGCTTCCTGGAAAGTTCTGACCAGATCATCCAAAATGCGGTTGTTCCTCAGATCCGACTCTGTCATCGCCTGAAAATTACAAAGTAGCTACAATTAAAAACTCTTTTCAAGTATTCAACTGTAATTTGGCCCCAAAATGCACCTAAATGCGTGCATTCACAGATGCAGTGACTAGCCCTTAGGGAGTGTAGGATACACGTGGGTGGTAATTCAGGGCTGTTTACACCTTTGACTCTGACTCCTCTATTTATGATACTACCGACTTCAACTCCACAGCACTAGTTTAAAATCTGACCACTTTATTAATCGTATAATAAAATAACCAATCACATAACAGGATGCAGTAAGCAAAACAGTTATAGATATATCTAAAATGGGACTACTGGAACTGGCTTTTCATGCCTGGCCTAGGCCCAAATCATAAGCGCATGAGTCCACAGTCCTAGCCTGAAAAGTTAAACTTTATTTTGGGGGTGGGCCAACTTACCCAGCAAATATAGGCCTAAGACTATATTACACCTCTGATTCTTGCAGGTTGATTTATAAACCAGACTGATTTATATGCCAGCATATATTATACATTTAGTTGGAGTGGGAATCAGTACATTTTCACTGAATTGTTTGATACACCAATCAACCAAGAAAAAAAACAGTTCTGATAATAATGTTATGCATATTAAAGGCGTTAATAAGAAGTACATAATTTCTATCACAATAGTTTGTCAAAGAATAATTAGCAATAACATAACCATCACACAAAAACCACAGAAAAATTACAGATTCAGTATTTTAAAAATGTAAAAGTAGTGTAATGTGAAAGTAGTGTATACTTACTGAATTACACACTGGGCACTGTAGTTTGTAAGACAGGAATTTCCTTATGCACAAAGAGCAAACTGAAAACAAAACAACAAAATATCACGTAACACGTCCTTCAACAGATGTTTTTAACTTGCAGTTGGGAAAGTATTTTGTTTAAACATCAGGTTAATAGACAAAAATGACCACCTCAATACTACATTCAACTCAATATTTATAACTGAGCTGGTTATTTGAAACGTTGAAAATAACTTACTGCTATACTAAAAAGGTGTATAAAGTACAAGGTATTTTACTTGCATTATTATTCTCTACCATACCCCACATATACTTACAGTTGTGAGAGCACTGGGAAATCATCGCAATATTCAAATTGTCAAAACAGATCGGACAACGGAGCAAGGCATCGATGTGCTACAAACACAATGAAAGTACTTCAAGCACCAATAAGTGAATATGAAAATAATTAAAAACAAAACCACTAAATACACTGGTTAGTGTGCCGTGTGGACAGTATTGTAATCAGTTTGGCAGGCACTCTTGTTAAGCATACTGACAACATCGGTTTTCAATTGCGAATTAAAGCGATCTACCGCCAACCATTTGACAACAAATGCATAACACAGTGCGTGACTTATTCCACAACAAATGCATAACACAGTGCGTGACTTATTCCACAACAAATACATAATACAGTGCATGACTTATATACTGTAATGTTTTTCTCGTAGTATCCTTTATGCATTACCGTGATCTACAAACACTAACGAAAAATGGAGATTTGCACATCATTCAACAGCACGAAAGTTGCCTTAACGCTTAAATTAAACTTACTTTAAGAAACGAAAAACTCGGTGGTAAATCAGATTCAGAAAAGGATGACATTATAAAATATTAAAATATACTTCCCTTGCTCAGTTAAGATTAACACTACAACCCGTTTCGCTCTGGACTTCCCGCGCGCAAATCTTTCGTCATACGTAATCATGGCAACGTCACTTCCCCATGTGACCCATCCCAAAAATTCCTACCTATTAAAATGGAAATGCATTAAATTCAAATGTTATTATTATTATTATTATTGTTGTTGTTGTTGTTGTTGTTGTTGTTGATGAAGTAAAAATTCAAAACATTTGGAAGAGAGGTTCTTTCAAGTGTGCATGTGTACATCTTAATGTCGCAGACATGATAAATTAAGTCTCTCGGTTTTCTGACTTGGCATAACTTGAAAAGGAAAGCCACCAAGTCTTCTATGGAGGCTACAGAGAGGGCCTCCAGATGGTTTTGGATTTGGATTGAGGAGTGATCCATGGGCCAATGCTACTGGGACACAAGACAGAGCCTGATTAACCCTGGTTGGATCACGTGACCGAGAGGGTACAATGTTGAAAGACTCGAAACCCTCAACGACCTCAGGAACAACACAGATGATGTGTCTCAACGCATCCGAGGATGTATCTTTGAAGTACTGGAAGTGAGTTGTCCCTTTGATTCCACTTACGGCAGTATGATGTCCTCAGTAAATATAGCAGTAACCTACTCAACATGTGTGGATTAGAATAAATATATGTGTAATTTATCAAGGAGCTTTTCAAAAATCTGCAATGTGTTTCCATTTATGTGGGTGAAAATTAAGTCTGTCTGCGTTGCTGAGATAAGCAACAAGAGGAAAATCTGAGGAGTAACACTGAAACAGTCTCAGGTTTCACCAAGACCACTCATGCACACTAACTTCAGACTGCTTCTCTAAGGTGGCTAGATTAATGGCCTTTCATTATTTTGGCAGTGTAAGTATTTCATTACTTTTAGTCTGCAGTGCTAAGTTACTGTGCATTCAGTCAATGTCAGAACAACTGAGCTATGTATTCCATCTTCCACTAAATGTGGATCTAAAGCTATTTGTATTCAGTTATGAATTTGTCAAACCAATACATGTGAATGGCAATGACAATGCATCGTTTTAATTGGTATTAAAATTAGAGAATTAAATGACCTCAAGCAATACTTGTAATAATAGTGAAGTCAAACAAACATCAAACTATACTGCACTTGTGACAGACAGTACTGCAGTTATGGAGCCGCTGTGGCACGTAAAACATTATCATAAATATATGTATAAGTTTAGTATTGCAGCTGGTAAGTATTGCGCTTATAGGAGTAAACCTAAATATTGCAATACAGAAGGGCAGTCTACGCTGTCAGGTGATGTTTCAAATTACAGTCAAAAAGAGAAAAATAAATAAATTTACTGACTGCGAAGTTAAAGTTTTTATTACAGAAATAAAGGATTTTGGGCTTTTGTTTATTAAGTTGTAATATTGTTGTTATTACTTACTAGCGAATTGAAAAAGTCACTCGACAATCCAGGTCGGTAATCCGTTAAACGAATAAACGAATCCAAGTAAAATTTGACTATTTGTTTGTTTTTAATTCGTTTTTTCATGTACTTCATACGACCATAGCTATCTGTAACTTCTGAAAAGTTAGTCTAACAGCACACAAAATAAAGGATCAAATGGTAATAGAAAAAAAAAGCAGTTTAAATTTCAAAGACGCAACACATCGTCATCATAGTAGTTTACATCCATCCATTCCCAAACAGTTTATCCCCTGGTAGTTGACATGCAAAGTATAAATTAAGAAATATCAGGTATTTTAACAAAAGCAGAAAAACAATGTAGGGCCTTATGATGCCAAACGTTAATAACAACGATCAACCCTATTACACCTGGCTGTTGAGCTGTATTTTGAGTGTATAACCCCATTTTTTTTGCGTTTTTGAAGCCTTCTGTAAAATTCACGTAAAGACCAAGGCAGCTTGAAGGGGACGCAAGACAGGACCAGCACTGGGCACACAGATATTCTTACACATACAAATATCCATGGGTGTCTGAAATGCATATCTTTGAGCAGTAGGAGGAAGCAAGTGTATCAAAGGAAACTCACACAGATGCTGAAAACACACCAAATCAATGTGATTTGAAACTGTGAAGCAACAGTTCCACGCCCTCCAGCCACTGTGCTCCGCTGTCTCGTCAGCGTTAGTTAGGGTTAGTACCAGTTGCTCTAATCAGTGTATCTCAGCATATTTATCTCAAGAATGTATGGATGCTACTGCCAAAATACTTTGACCAAACAGTGCTTTAACTTAATTTTGTTTGTCTAAGAGAAATGGACAAGCATCTTCAAAATGTCATCTAAAGCTGAAAATACACTGACTTTGTTTTGGTTTCCAATCAGTACTTGCTTGCATTACTACTGTGTGATCTCAGTTGTAGTAGTGTGATTGTGCAACTGTCCCTAAGTGAAGAACTACATGATAAGATCATAGCAATAATATTATGACAGCTACCTACAGTCTTGCTTAGTTTCCTGTATGTGAAACCCCTTGCCATATAGTCCAGCACTAGCACTGTATAGTATCCAACCACCTGTCCTTGGCAGGGTCAGAGCCAGCCTGGAGCTCACCCAGGCAACCTAGCACTCAAGGCAGGGTACGCCCTGGGTAGGGCACCAACCCGTCATAGGGCATTAGGCATGGACACAGTTTGAACCCAACTCAGCCACCATGCCTGCTTGTTGTTCTTACAATTTCCATTAAAAAGAACTCAGAGGTACTTAACACTGCATGATCTGACTCTGGTACTATCTTAGGTACAGCTTCATGTGATACCCGTGTACAGAATTTTTTTTAACAGGCCCAGGGCTGTTGGTAGAGATTTTTCACACCGTGGTAGATGTTATGTTATATGAGGGCCCCTATTAGTTGCAGGCTTTTGAAATTGTGTGAAGTTCCAGTCCCCTTTACAGCCTCCCTGCACAGGCTTATACCGCTCTGTTTGACTTTTATTTATATGGCACCAATGTTGTCTTTTGGCTCTCACAAATGTTGACCGGGTTGAAAAAATAAACTAAAACTAAAAAATGTTAAATAAAAGGCTTTTGTACTCAGGTGGGAATTCACTGATAATTTGTAACAAATAATGTCATATAATCTGGGAGATTCTAGTAGAGGAAATTTATTCCCTTTACAAGTGTGTACCTCATATGTTTTATATCTAAATGAACTGAAAGTAAAGCTGAAGCCGTGCTGTAAAAACATGGTTTCTGTGCTGTGTGGCTCTGGGCACCATGTGCTGCATTCATCTCCAATGTATGTGAAAACAACATACTGCCAGCAAGTGCAAAACCAAGACAAAGTGTCTACATTGTTCTGGTGAAAAACACAGGGAAGCATTTTCAGAGGACTTGTATGCTACATTTATTCATTGAACAGATACGGTGCCTTTTTCCAAAGCAACTTATAAATAACACATACATATTGCAGTGAAACTGGTTCTATGCATTTAAACTATCCACTGGGGGAGCAGTGGGCAGCCATTTTTGGCACCTGGGGAGCTAGTGTTGAGTGTCTTGCTCAGGGACACACCTGGTGGCCGGAGTTGGATACAAACTGGGAGACTTCTGCATCCCAGCCTGATGTTCTACCCATTGAGCCACCAGAATCAGTGTCATAAAGTGAAATAACCAGGAATGAAAGAACAAAGAGTGAGACAAGCCACTGATAAACTGCACTTGGTTGTGCTGGCCTTGGGTCAGTCTCAGTTTTCTTTTCAAAATTCTAGGATTCAACAGTAGCCTTCAATTCTAGTGTTTACTTGGAGATGTGTGAGACAGGTGGCTAAAGCTCATTAAAGTCAAAGTCCTTGCATAGCTACTAAATCTTTCTTTAGGCAGAGTCTCCATTTGTAAGGTTAGACTAATGCATGTGCATTGTCATTAATAAAGAGAACCATTCACAGATGGCCATTCCATCCCACTGCTGGCTTACTGAAGGTGACAATTTTCATGAATTCCAACAAGGAAATGAGTTCAAACACTAAAATATTGAATTCAGTTTGTTGTTCAATATTACTGTTATTATAACAGGAGGATTATATGTCTGATTTATAAGATATGGTTGCAATATCCTATGTCCATTGTAAATTTGGAATGAAATTATTTAGTTTTTTCACATTTATTGCCTTCATCTCAGGTTTTTATACTATGAATGTAACATTGGAACATGGTTGGTTTCATAAAACTTTTCATCTGAATTAGATTTATTTTTTGTATCCAATCACATGAAAATGGATATGCTCTTCTGTGAAGATTAAGAACAGACAGCATCAAAATCAGTTGAAGTTTGCACTGGGCTCTCATTCAAAATCTATTTCAACCTGTTTATACACTCAGTACTGAATCAAAATCTATTCCAATCTCCTTTTAAACAGATCTAAATGTCCTAATTGTTTTTAACATTCATGATCAAAATTTGAATATGAGCTGCTCTTTTGTTTTTAATGAGGCCTTTTACACATTATCTACATTTTCCTTACTTTCAGTGATTAACTTCAGTGATAAACTGTTGGATACATTATGTGTATTTTCTTCTTGAAATAATCCAGCAGTAGACAGGCACAGCACTATAAATGCAGAGATCTGTAAGAACTACCAGTTTGGCCTCTGAGCCCTTAACATTCTTAGAGATAATCTGACTATGGTGTAACACTACATTTACCACTCAGAGAACAGTAACATTAAGCAATTTTTAAAGCAAAAATAGCAGTGATTACAAGTTGGACTACAAAATAATTTTTGTTTCTCAGTTTACTGCTTTTCATTCTTTATTAAAAGTCAAAATAATAGGATTTATTCTTTACAGAATAATGCAGTGACTAGCTCCATTAATCAAATTTAAAAAAATGAAAAGGACCAATGCAAAAGAACAGAAGAGTTTTGTCCATTACGTAACCTCCAGACTGTTTTCTAATGATGTTTCACAAATGACTATATGTCAGGCAAATGAGATTTTTTTCTCCATGCTAAGGGAAACTTTATGCAGTGTTCTGCCCAGGTGCAGAACACTGGAAAATCTCTTTATTTATGAAAATAAAGAGATTTTCCATCACTTGATCACCCTGAGGGTTTTAGGAATATATCAAAAATGGGTGGATATGTGTGATGTGGCTCAAAATTTTCCATTTGCTTGACTTGGCTCAGGATGGACAATCATACATTTTGTTAAATACCTATAAAGTTAAGATGTTATTGCCATACGATGCTGCAGCTTCTACCACGAGAGTGATCACTTTTACAGAGCAAAAATTAAAATAAACAGAAAGGGCACTAAAGAAACTATGAGGATATGTTCACGCTAATGAACGTGTGTTTGTTAGGAATGCAGGCTGTGTGTGGTGTACAAAGGGAAACCCCCACTGAGACTGGACTGAGACTACCGTATTTTATAGACAGGCACATTGAAGACAGCATGCTGTTTGAGTGATATTGAAAAGACACTCTCACAGTAGGCAGGATATATGTCATTGAAAGGAACTGAGAAGACTTTGTTCCAAAACATACACAAAAAAAGTTTTTTTTAATAAATACCTTGAATATTGCAAAATTCCTTCTGCTTTAAGTGGGTTCAAAGTTCTCTTTCAGAAGAACCTGCTTAGTCTTTTTCCTCTTTTTAACCCAATAGTAACAAAAAAATCATCAACACAACTCTCCTGTCTAACACATGTTGACATACCCTTAACCAATTATAAATTCAGAAGTCAGCAGCATTTCCATTAAGTCTGATCTCCATTTAATCCGTTGTAAGGGTTGAGCATGACTGTAACCGTAATGGTAAAGCATGCGGTGATAATGGAAAAACCAAAAAACCAGACTGTTCCACACAAAAGTGCCAACTTTGTGGATGGAAAGCTAGAATCTGTCTTGTAAGCATAGCTGGCAATATGGGAATGCAAACTATTTTATGTTTTATAAGGCATGAATTACAGGCCAACTAGGTAGTTGCCTAGTAAAAAAATTCAATTTAATTTATTGTTTATAGTGCCTTTCACTGGAGAGTTGCCCCAATGCACTTTACATGAGTGGCTGTAAAAAAACAATAAGTAAATAAGGTAAAAGACAAAAAATTCTTTGTTGTTACTATCACTTTTTAACAAATTTAGTTGTGATCACCTTGTAAAAACCTCAAGAGCTTTACTTTAACCATGTTTATAAGGGATATAGAGTTAGTTTGGGTGAAGCTTGCATGTGTGTGTTTGTGTGTTTGATTTTTTAAATCAGTAGACCAGTCCAGCTGTGCTGTGGAAAATTTAGTTGCACTCGGTTAATGATAGACCATGGTGAAGCCGGCTGCACACACACTCGTTTTGGTTTCTCTCCAGGACTACACTGCAGTGTAACCTGTATCCGGCTTTAACACAATCCACCAGACCTACATCCTTCCACAAAAGCACTGTCACCTTTCTAAACATCACTATTAAGCAATTAACAGAACATTACTCAAAAGGTGCTTAACTGCAAAATATGACTACAAATCAAATACCAGCCACTTCCATGAGTTGGAGTGCTTTGAAGTTGTTCTCAAATTTGGAGGAATTTAAAGAGTAATCTCTTGTGGAGCTGGAAATGGAAAGAATTTTCATTGTATTACTAATAGTTTTATTACTATTTATATAATTAATCAGTGAATTTAAACATTGATATTTAGATTTATTGCCCTGTATGAGTTGAAAAAGATACAATCAATTATTTCATGTATGTTTGCTCTTCAAGGTGTAAGAACAGACTTGAACTGTCACACACTTAGTTTTCCCTGTCTAGTCTTTTCTTTTTTCTACCTTGTTCCTCTCCTATGTCTGTCCTGTCTAGGTGATGTATAATTTCTATGGTTGTCTCTTGTTCTGCTTTGCACCCTTAATTGCCTAAGTGTCTGCACCTGCGTTGGGGTTACCTTGGCTTCTATTTAACCTCCTAGCTTCTCCTTCTCCTGGCAGGTAGTGTTGGTCTGCTTATCTTTGTGTTACCAGGTATCCCCTCCTTGTTATTATATTAAATAATAATAATAATAATAATAATAATCATCATCATCATCATCATCATCATCGTCATCGTCGTCATCGTATATTATTCACAGTTCCTTTCCTATCTTCCTTGTCCATGTATTGTGTTGCCCTGTGTGACTTTACGCCTGCCACTCATGCGTCCTTGGACTCACTGCACATAGACTTTGCCTCTCATGAGTTTTGAGCTTTAATAAGCTGAAGCGTTACACAAACACAGTGCAACACAGGTAGATCAATGAGGTAGTGAAGAGTCAGGTGATTAGTCTTTGAACATGATCATCAAAGTAACATAAACATGGTTGAAGGACCATCATTGAACTGAGTAAATCTGCAATCAAAAAAATTTATTTTATAATAGCTTCAGAAATTTTTCACAGCTCCTTTCGCATGGTACAGTACGTGACCGCTGACCATGAAGATGTGGATAAAACAGAGCAAACAAATAATGTGGACTGTGTACAAGAAGCTGGAGTTTAAGTTTAAAAAGTTAATATGGGAAAATGATTTCACAGCTGGGTTTGATATTCAATGTAGGAATAGATGATAACCATGAAATTGTTGCCTATTTACTTTCTCTCTCTCTGTAACTTGTGGTCACAAAGCACACAAGAACAAGTGATATTGCTTCACTTTAAAATCTATTTAATATCTCTGGGCTTGGCTGTTTTATATCAGATATGCCTTTGAATAATGCCACTCGGAGTCTATTACAAAAGTAAGTGGAAAAGGATGTGAACTCGGAGGGAAGCTCTTTGAATTTCCACAGACCAGATTTCCCAGAAGCTTTGCTGATATTTTTGGATGTACAGGAGGAACAAATGGCAAAATTGAAAGGAATTGTTTCAAAACATTAATGGTTTTCTCATTTTATCATGTGGTAAATCATGACAGGTTAAATAACATTGATTTTCGCAAAAAAATTATGTTAGGTTGTGTGAAGCATGAAAAGAATAGGCTGTCATTCATAAACACTGAGAATAACCTGCCCTAGAATGACCCTGTGAGCTCACCATCCCAAAATGTGTCTAATGCTCTCTTCAGTCTTAATTTACAATTTAACCATGTTAAATTTTTCCCAAATACAAACATCTTTTTGAGATTATTTTCTCGATTAATGCATTTTCATTGAATAGATTTTATTTTGAATTTATATAGCACTTCCTTTCTCATAAGGCTTCCCTTCAGAGGCACTTCGGGAGCTCTGCACTTTTACATCTCGGGCCAGATATTCAGAATATGGCATCTGTTTCACAGTTTGTTCCCAAGTAAACACCACCCCTAATGAGGTCACTGTCATCGTAACCCATATTGTACTGGGATCATCGCATATCCTCACTACTTACTGGCTGTTTTTGTATGTTTATAACATTAATCCACAGACTGGTACACTTCATAATAACCTACATACATTGGCTTATAACTTTCTGTTTATATTACTGGGAAATTTTACAAGTCTTTAAGGATATGATAACATTTATTTGTGCATTGTAAATGTAAAAACATAGCAGACTGTTTAGTGGTGAGTCTTCATATAATTTATTTTTTTTATGAAAGAGCATATTTACATCTGTTGCATAGCAGATACATGCAGACTGTATTTCAGAGCCTGATCAAACGCAGGTCTTCTCTGCTAATCTGTGGATCAGTTGTATCAGATAAGGTAGTTTTGTTTCCATGTAGGGCTTCTGTTTGTTAGTCTGTTCTGGTTTCTGTACTTGGTTTTCGTTTGATGTAATTAAAATGTTCAAATTTTGTTCATCATTGTTGCTGTCAGAATTGGGACGTTTTGTTCATCAGTCCCTTGGCTCTAGCCTCTGTGTACTCATTTATGTTTTCATGCCATGTGTTGTGCTAATTTTTCACCTCAGTCAGTACCTCCAAAACAATCAGTCCTGTTCTGCATTTTGATCTGGGCTCATTTTAATTTGAACTTCAAGTTCATAACTGCAAACATACATTAGCCCATTTTGTAATTTTTGTGAGAATGAATAAAGACTCCAGCAGTGGGAAAGATGGTCAACTGTTGTATTCAGTTGTTGCAGGTTTATAAATGGCATAACCTTTCTTGTGACAGAGTTTTGGAGAAAGACTGTTATTTCATATTTGTTTCCAGAAGGAAAACTTTGGATGAGGTAATACATGATTGTCACGATAACATTTGCAAATTTGACTTCATTCAACTTGTGTCTAATGATGGACAAGTATCAAACAATGCCAGAAACAGCAATAGTAATATTATACCCTTATGTGCCTTGCTGTAAAAGGCCAGAACTATATATTGTAATCAGATGACAGGTATTTTCTGTAAAAATCCAGTTCCTGCATTGTATAAAGCAGAGTTTATAGAGGAGATGATGGGGTGGTGGCTAGCACTGTTGCCTTGCATTCTCCACATCTGGGGTTCTGTTCCCACCTTGTGTTTGTGCTTGGTACATTTCCTTCAGTTTCCTCCTATATGTGGGTAAGGTTGTTTGGTGTCTCCAAAGTGCCCATGGTGTGGGTTTGTGCTGTCTCCTGGGTTGGGCTCCAGGCTTCCCTTAATGGGATAAGCGGTATGGAAAATGAGCAAAGGGTGTAATCTAGCTTTTACCAAACTGTAAATCAGTCGACAATACCTGCCATTTCCTCAGCACCCCATATGGGATTCTGGATACTGTGGTCTACATATGCACAATTCCCTGCAAATAATCACAATTTATTGGATAAAATAATTTCTGACATTTAGGTAAATCCAGAGAATGTGACAGTCAGTTTCTCCTCTTCTGTCATTAGTTGGAAAAAAATTGCACATATTTTATTACCAAGTTTTTCATCATGTTGTTTAGCAAAGAGTTTTAAAATCATAAGCATTGTGTCTCCCCTGTTTTCACCCAGCTCGAATTGGAGGTGGATGCTGCAGATAGGCTCAGAACCGGCACAGGTGTGTCTGGTCCTCTAACGCGACCGCATCCATTTCACTACACCTTCTAAGCGTTTTGTCCTCGATGTTTCCTCATGGTCTGAAGTACGTCAGGCTGCTCATGATCACCTCTAACGTGGCCCCCCCTCCCTGCTCCTGAGGTGCGACAGCCAGCATCATGTTGGCTCAAACTCTTTATCAGGTGGTCACTTCTGTTGGGAACTTTTACTAAATTAAGGCCCAGTCTGTTAGTTTTAGAGACCTCACAGTGTCACACACCATGTCCTCACTTCAGTATTTCTGAAACCAGAGAATGTTTACATTTATAAATGCATGAAATCAGATGTATTAATATTTCACCAATGTATAGTTTGTTGACTACTATGGTGTTTTCCTTTACAATTCTTCATCCCTATCTGAGCTTTACACACCTGTTTAAATGTATCATATTATAACAGCCAGTGGATTTAAAGAACACTTATGGAGAAGCTCAAAGTGGAGCAGTGTTATTAACAGGGCATCCTGCAGTACAGACAGCGACCTCAGATTAACACATAAGGGACAGCAAAAAAGACGCCGTGGTTTTCCTGCTGTATTAACACTCAGATGAATGTGAAATGCCAAGAGGTGTTTGCACAAATGTAAGGTGACTTAACCTGTTGAGTACATCTCTATAGGCGTGCAAGATCATTTGGGCAAAGGCTGCAGCTGTTCTGCTACACTCAGGGGCAGCGGCTGTAGCTCAGTATCGTGCCCAGGTGGTGCCCAGACCAGACACCAAGCTGACAGGTGGGGAGGAGAATGGAAAAGATGGGACAGTACAACGAAAAAATTAACACTGGTAGTCACTGAACACAGGGGGCAGCAGCAGTAGTGTCTTTTGTTGGGAACTACAGAGAATGAAACACAGTCAAAGGATTAAACTGTTATCCTCAAATAAATTGACACAGTGTAAAGATCTTATTACCATCAGAGGACCAGGAAGTAGAGTATCAGCAGTGAAGTGCCCTTGGTGTAATAATGAATTCAGCCCAGAAGATGTCGCTAAAACGTACAGTTTCAGAAGCTTCAAAACAATGCACCTTTCTGAATCAGTTGGTTCAAAGACTAAGAGATTCAGAAAGACGTGTTTATCTCTTCACTGCTGAGCTGCGCTGCCTGTCAGGGCTGCTGCCTGCCTTCATCTCAAACTCCTTTCTTTCTTTAATGCTCCCCTCCTCTATTTTGCACTCAATTGTGATTTTTGTCAGTTGTGACTTGTTTTCTTATTTAACTGTTTCCTCTTCGTACCTTCGGCGTTTTTAGGGTTCAGTGTAGTCTTTTGCTCATGATAATTGATGCGTCTGTGTTCATTCGGTTTTTGTTAAATCAACCTTCTTTGTCGCTGTATTTTGGGTTGCCTCTGAGAAGTGCACGGCAGTGATCTGTGTGTAACAACGATAGATTTAATGCTGTTTTAGCAGTAAATGGTGCAGAACATGAATTTTGGAGTGGTAAAGACAAGCCTGAGGCAAATGCATTCTTTTCAGAGTTTCATTAATTTAGATAACATCTATCATCAAAAGTCCTACAATGGACAACTTGAAATGTCTTGTATTTGTATGTACGTGCCCCAAACAGGGGCGTAGCACCAATTTGTGGGCCCTGTGCATCTGAACTGTTTGAGGGCCCACTAGCACCCCCTTGATATAGCCACCCCCACCCTGCCCCATTTTATAAGGCTGTTTTGGGGCCCTGCCTGTGCTCGGGCCCTGGGTAATCATATCCACAGTCCCCCCACAGGCCAAAAACTTTGAATTAGAAACGCACTTCATTATTCAAGGCTATATGTAACGCTAATATTTATTAGAGAATGTTTCTAGTCTTATCTTTCCTCTGATAATGTAGTTTAGCTTTATGACGTAAGGTGAGCTGGACACAGCCTGACTGCTTGTGCGCTTGCTGAGCCGTTGGCATCCAACAGTAATGGGAAAACTAGTCAGACACGTAACTATAATCTACAAAAAATACATAACGCGTTTATGTCTCTCCTTAATTGTATACGTTTGTGTTACAAATCATCTTTACATTCTGCCTATTAACTTAGTAACTGAGCATATTTTAATTTTGAGTGAGTGGAACATACAAATGTGATTGAAGACATGTGAAGAAATGTGATTTTTACTGAGTCTTTCCTGGACGGGGGACAAGGTGCAGGGATGGGTTTGAGAAGATATAAACAACAATAAAAAGTAACAAAAGATACAAACTTTGGTTATGAACATTTTATTTTAAAGAGTATGTCAGTATGAGTGAATCTGTCTCTGTGTGTGTGTGTGTGTGTGTGTGTGTGTGTGTGTGTGTGTGTGTGTGTGTGTGGACGAGCTGCTGTACAGGGGCAGCAGAGGCACAAAACAAAAAAAATTTATAAAAATGTAAAAATTTATAAAAATGCTTTGTTCACTTATAAACCCACTTACCGTATTCATCCAGCAGGTTGATTTCATTTCAATGTCTGCCTTAATGGTGTTTGCCTGCTTGTCGTTTTTGTGGCTTTTGTTCATGTGAACTGAATTTGATTCCTTTTGCTTGATAAGCTGTTCTTTTGTTTGTCTGTGTTTCTTTGCTGGTGACTTTTCGCTGAAGGACGTTACTCACTTTCCATTATAGGGTTCCTGAGCGAAGAAGAATCACCAAGCAATGTATGAAAAAAAACTTGTGCTGAAAGGTGGTGCTGAGGACTTTAATTATTTTTTAACATTAACTGAAGGCAAAAATCTACTGTCTTTGTTTATACTCATTCATATTATACATTTAGTTATTTCCAACTGCTATGTGTCTGCATTCGCCCTCACTTCGCTCCTCTTATTCGCCCTCACTTCGCTCCTCTGACTTGCCGTCACTTCGCTCCTCTGACTCACTATCACTTCGCTCCTCTGACTCACTGTCACTTCGCTCCTCTGATTCTCTGTCACTTCGCTCCTCTGACTCACTGTCACTTTGCTCCTCTGACTCGCTGTCACTTTGCTCCTCTGATTCGCCGTCACTTCGCTCCTCTGACTCACTGTCACTTTGCTCCTCTGATTTGCCGTCATTTTCCTCCTCTGATTTGCCGTTACTTTGCTCCTCTGACTCGCTGTCACTTTGCTCCTCTAATTTGCCGTCACTTTGCTCCTCTGACTCACTGTCACTTTGCTCCTCTAATTTGCCGTCACTTTGCTCCTCTGACTCGCTGTCACTTTGCTCCTCTAATTTGCCATCACTTTGCTCCTCTGATTCCCTGTCACTTCGCTCCTCTGACTCGCTGTCACTTTGCTCCTCTGATTTGCTGTCACTTCGCTCCTCTGACTCGCCGTCACTTTGCTCCTCTGATTTGCTGTCACTTCACTCCTCTGACTCGCCGTCACTTTGCTCCTCTGATTTGCTGTCACTTCACTCCTCTGACTTGCCGTAACTTTGCTCCTCTGATTTGCCATCACTTTGCTCCTCTGATTCTCTGTCGCTTTCTCTTCTAATTCATCGTCCCTTTGCTCCACCCACTTTTCACACAGTTTGTTACATGTTAATCAAGAGAATTCAAATTTATCAGTCATCTGTATCCAAGAGTCACCAACGTGCACATAATCACTAACCTTTCTTTACGAAACAATATTTGAGTTCAATAACTGAGAGTTGGCCCAAAACTCCAGAAATGGTTTGAAACAAGGAAAAATCATGAAGAAAAACACAGGGAGAACTGGTTAGAGGGAATCCAGAAATACAAGTTACAGAAGGAACAGGTCACGATTAGACAAGGACTGTTTACACTGTTGCCTGGATGATATTGACCGTAATTCATTGGAAATCTGACAGAAAGAATAACATTTATAACTAGTCAGGCACATAATGTCAGGTGTAGTTAGTGGTCTGGTGAATGACACCTATTCCAGGAAAAGCGAGGACATAAATCAGAGTGTGCTGGCATGCCTCTGTATTTGTAAACCACCACTTTGTGTGTGTGTGTGTGTGTGTGTGTGTGTGTGTGTGTGTGTGTGTGTGTGTGTGTGTGTGTGTGTGTGTGTGTGTGTGCTCAGAGAGTCGTGACTCTGTGCGGGCATGACATCACCAACCCCTCTGCAGCAGAGCCCTGAAAATTCATTCCGCTGCTAGCATGGGTGGAGAGAAAACTTGGACAGCCAGTTTAAACCCAGCCATTTTGCTGGGTGGCACTTATTTCTGATGTTATTAAGACAACAAGAAAAATAATGGTTTAACTGGGGTGGCCAAAGCCCCCCTTTCTCACAGGCACCCTGAGGCTTCTGCAGTGAGCAATACAAAATCTGGGTCTGGATTTAAGTTTAGATTTAATGCATTATACACGCATACTAACTTTTTAACTCAATTGGTGTACTTTAATCCAGAATGGCTGCCTTGTTTTACATTGTGTACTTTTTCAGTTTGAAAGAATGTTAACTAAAAAAACTGGGCTGACTGTTCCAAGGGTCCAACCCTGAGTACTCCAGACTGTGTTCCTGAGAAGTGTTCGCTCTCTTTGCACATCTTGTGTTTCCATGGCTGCTTAACTTACCAATTCATTTCTTTCATTTAAAATTTGTTTTTTGTAGAAAGCCACAATGGCACTTATCTTCCATATTTTCTTTGGATCAAGAAGGGAGAAAATTACTTTCATACAAAGTTGAATAACAAATTCATAATCAGAGTAACATATAAGTCAGTGCATAAAGACAGTATTACAACCCATGTACTTTACAGCATCGGTTTTGAGAAAAATATGTATCTACGTACGTACACATAAATGAAAAAATAGGTTATCAGTTGTTGATTTGACTGCTTACCCTTTACAATGTAATAAAAAATTTTTTTTATTAATTATTATTTTTTATTTTTTTTATTAATTAATTTTTTATTAATTAATTAATTAATTTTTTTTTCATTAGGATAAAGTAAATCTAACTTTTATTGCACAGATAACATCGGCATGCAGCAGTAGTGCCATCTTGTGACATTAAAGTGGTACTGCAATAACTTCAATGTGAAACTGGATCCAAAGACATTCATCCATCTATTTGCAAACTGCTTATCCCAGATATGGCCACCGGTGGCCTCCAGCTTAACCCAGGCAATGTAGGGAGCAAGGTAGGGGACACCTCAGACAGGTGCCAGCCCATTGCAAGACACACACACTAACGGGAATTTGGACTTCACATAATCAGCATGTCTTTGGAGCTGTGGAAGGAAACTGGAGCACCTGGAGGAAAAGCATGAAACTCCACAAACAGGTTTAACACGCTGTGTCAAGACCCAGATTCAAACCCACAACTTTGGAGGTGTTACGGGCTTGTTAACCTATATTTCCTCTGCGTGACAGACCAAAAGATTAATTTTGCACACCAGCTCTGTTCCAGTTCTCCTTCTCTACCCATCCATCCATCCATCATCTTAACCGCTTATTCCTGGTGAGGGTCATGGGGAAGCCTGGAGCCCATCCCAGAGCACATAGGGTGCAGGGCAGGGCGCCAACCCACCACAGGGCGCACACACACACACACACACACACACACACACACACTATGGGCAATTTAGACACACCAATCAACCTAACCTGCATATCTTTGGACTGTGGGAGGAAACCGGAGCACCAGGAGAAAACCCACCAAGCACAGGGAGAACATGCAAACTCCACGCACACAAACCCAAGGTGGAAATTGAGCCCCAGGCCTGGAGGTGCGCGGCGATGGTGCTAGCCACCACGCCACCATGCCGCTCCTTCTCTACCCTGGTTCCACTAAGTCATCATGTGCTAATTCTGTCCATAACAGTGAAAGGAAAACGATGCTGGTTTGTGCCCTCTCAGATGGCACTCCACGAATTCCAGAACCTTCTTCCAGGCATCCTCAATGGGCACCGCAGTTTCTGGGGTACTAGGCAACAGCCTGCCTCCTCACCTTCCTTTTGTCTGCCTCTTTATGGTCCTGTTTCCTTTTATGAGACCCTACCACCAGGGCCAAGTCTAACTCTGGCTGAGGCTGCCCGGTAAGAGCCGGGACATCACCCACCAGGGACGAGGATTCACAGGGGATTTCTATCACAGGCTCCAAGGACCGCTTCTCAGCCTCAGAGGTCCCCCTTACCTCACCCTGGGCCCCAGGAACCACTCCAAGGGGTGGCTCAGGATTATTGGAGTGTTCTCTGCCTCCCCCACCAGCTAGAGCAGTCACATATGATCGTACTTGGCTGGGGCAGGAACACACCAAATGTTCTTCCCCACCACAATTATGGCAGAGGCGGGGTCCCTTACAGTGCAGGTTAATTGGTTTTTGTTTTTACTTTATACTGTGTATTAATTGTTGTTATTTGTTTCTGATATTAGGGACAATAATTTGTCCATAAAATACCATAAAAAATTATTTTTATATTAATATTTTTGGGTGTGTGGAACAGGTCATCCAACTTTACATTATTTCATATGGGAAAATTTGCTTTGATATACGAACGTTTTGGATTACGAGCACTGTAGCGGAACGAATTACGCTCGCAATCCAAGGTTCCACTGTAATATCAAATTAATAAAATCAGAGAGATATTCACTAAAGTCATTAGTGAAACGGGTCTTTTTGTATATACATACATATCTGTCTATATATATATATATATATATATATATATATATACACAGATTTTTTTTATGAGATACTTTTACTTTCAATATTTATAAGTAGGTTAATAACAGATACGTTCATACTTTCACTTAATATTACAAAGGGTATCTTTGATTATTTTATAGTAAACTATCTCAACATTTACTTAAGTGTGGCTTTCAGATGCTATGTACAACACTGCTAGCTCTCCCTGGAGTAGGGGTTATCATTCCACTGTGTGAAATCTGCCAAGAAGTGCTGGAGTTTGAGGCTGGTGAGGTCAATATTATTACTATCTACTTGCTTGTGTGGTAAAAACATATTTTCACTGTGTAAATTACTATAGCAAGTATAAAAAGTGTTGATCTCAAAACTTCAGATTTGAATAAGCACATTGAATTATACCTGTGATTGCCTAGACGCAGGCACCATTTCAAAACTGTGTCATTTCATAAATTTAATGAACACCTTTTGGCCTTTTAGAACAGAAAAACACTTTGACCTTAATAAATTTATAAATTCCTGAAGCTTCTTTCAGAATGTACTTGGATGTACGTCCAGGCGTTTAACCACTGATCAGCCATACATCAACTTTACTGCTAATGATGTCAAAAATGTTTTAAAGCTGTTGACATTCAGTGTTCAAAGTCTCCTAATTCCTTTTAAATCACATCATATGAGAATATTAATGGATTTGCTGTGTTTGTTGTTTTTTACAATTCAGTAAATCATTTCCACGAAAGTTCAACTCAGCTATTTGATACAAGGAAATACTTCTCTCCAGTGGTCCTGGTTGACAACATACGATAAATGGCTACCGCATTTGTTTTTATTAGAAAGTATTTAGAAAGGATTTTTTTTTTACGCAGATTATGTAAAACATCAAAAGAAATATATCATGAGCATTTCCCATTACCATTGTACCTTGTCTGTCAGACCACATAAAACTGCCTTTAGCTATTCAAGTTCATATGGACTATCCATGATGTTAATGGGATTTCAAAAAAATAATAAATAATAAAAAAAACGGGATTTCCAGAGACATTTATGAAGAAGATCAGACAGACACACAAGTTTGGAATGCATTATACAGAAAAACCTACAGGTCAAGAATGGGATTCAATGTGACCAAAACAAAAAATAGAGACAATTATGAAGCTAATTACAAACATTTGGACCTGATCCATTTTTAAATGGCAGCCAGCTCTCACGCCATGTGTTGAAAACAGATTTGAGCATAGCAGAATTGTCCATGTTGACACTGCAGAAACAAACAAAAACACTCAGCATTTTCCATTGATGTGATGAAATAATACATTTATTGAAACACTTTCACTGTATTGGGATTTTAACATCTGATTTCCCTGTGTACAGTGACCCCGTCAGTGAGCTCAGTCAAAACACAGGACCTTTCAGTCATGGATAAACATGGCATCACTCAAGTTCCCACTTCAGTCCAAGGTGGTCGAGTAAGTATAGTAACTACACAGTTAAATTCACATTTTTTTTTTACCAGTATAAAAAATTTGTTTTAAGCTTGCTTTCATATTCAAAGAGCCATTAAAACTAAATTTGTAATCATGGGCCTTGTTAAATTAAAATTTTCAATAGCTTTTTTCCACACAACGACAAAAAACCCAGCTGTTTTTAGAAGTCTAATCATTTCTGAGATGAAGTAAAGACCAGTGCTGACTTTGTCCAATAATACTGTGTGCATCTCTGATATGATAATATCCCAAAGGTGATCTATTGGATTCAGATCTGGAGGCTGAAAAGTCCACTGAAGAACACTGGTGTTCATTGTCATGTTCAGGAAACCAGTATGAGATGATCTTTACTGTTTTATGGTACATGACCATGCTGGAAGTTGCCATTAGATGGGTAAACGGTCAGCAACAATGCTCAGGCCGTGGCATTCAAGTGATCATTAATATTAATAGGCCCAAAGCATGCCAAGAATACATTACCGACACCATCACACCACCACCAGGCTCAAGGTTCAATGTGCTGCACATTCTGCGATGCTTTTCCGCTTACCATGTTTATAAAGAGTGTTTATCTTAGTTACCGTAGCCTTTCAGGAGACTCTTCTATGTGAAAATCCCAGAAGATCAGCTGTAATTGAAATACTCAAACCAGCAAGATCACTGAGATCACACTTTCCTTCCATCCCAATGTTTGACGTCACATGATTGACGTTTGATAAAGTGAAGCTCCTGACCTCCATCTGCATGACGTTATGCACTGTGCCACCACTACCGTTGGCTGAATAAATACTTGCATAACTAAGCAAGCGTACAGATGTTCCAGATAAAGTTTTTCCATGACTTTCATTTTCCATGATATATTTTGAACTATAACTATACAGCATTTCTATTTACCTGACATGCTTCCGTGTTTTGAATTCAGAATTAAGAACTAACAAAAAGTAACAAATAATAAAGTCCAACTAACAGGGCGTGTAGTTTATTGTTCTGAACATCCTGGCATAGAAAATGGACTGTGAATGCACTTCCTTCTTCACATTCTATTTACAATCTCCAAAGCTAAATCTGCCACCACAGTAACAACACAGCAGTGTAAGCAACCAGCGAGTGTTCCATCAAAACCAGTTAGCACTGGGATGCTGCAATCAGTTTCAAACCAAACATAAAAACTTTTTAAAAATAGTAAAATTTATTTCTTTGAAATGATTCCAACAAACCTTGACTTAAAAAAAGTGGCACATAAAATACTCAATGTTTTTATATAAAGGATTTTCCATATCGTAACACGATAAGAACGCAAAGTGAGACTTAGCAGGTGGTTGTTGCTATGGCAACAGTGACTACCTGCTGACATACTGTCTGTTTCTGCTGTTACTTGATGGGAAAGTCAGAGAATCTGTAACAGGCGTCTGCCACCCATTTGCACCCTTAAATATGCTGAAATGCTATACTTTGTGCTTTGTCACACAGTAGTCAAAAAAGGTTAGAAAGCTACCAGTTTTCTCAGTGTGTCATAACTACTAAACTAACATTTCTATAAAAAAAAGGTACAGAAGGAGAAGAAATGCCAAACAACTAGTTTTCCACAAGCTTATACTCCTCACTTTAAAAAAACATTTTAATTTTAGCAAGTCGTTAAGAAAAAGCAGCCAATGCTGTTCTCTGCCTGATTTTCGCAGTTGCTACCAGCACTTGTTGAGCTAATGGCCATCAGTAAGGAAGAACACTGTGTAGAGAGGAGGATAAAACAACTGGGAGAATACGTTTTAAAAACTTCCACAACCAGCACGCATCAGCTCCATGTGTGTCTATGAAACCCACATAAAGAAACCAACAAGCTGACTGAAGAGAGAGGAGTTGTCGGTAAGGCAGTCTTTCCATACTGGAGACCCTGTAAATATAAGAGGTCCTTAAAGTCCTTCTCAGGTCCCTTACAGGAGTTCTCACACAGCTGTAAAAGGCTGGTTTCCAGAGTGGCTTCGGCTCTGGACACCAACACGAAACGTGTCATTGCTTTAATACGTGTGCCGTTTACTTGTAAACTGCTGTCATGCACTAGTGCCTGAGAGCGCCCATGTCTACGGTTTATCCTAGGCATCATTAGTAATCATTAGTTGAGAAAGGAATATTCAAAGCATTTCTGTATTACATCTGGGCATGCAGCGTAAGCGTTATATAAACTGTGAGCCCATAAAATGCCCATAAAGGACAACTATTAGGTAAGGCCTTTTCTTGCATTTGTTCTCTAAATGAAGCTACAGCTCAATAAAACCAAGGCAAATTTGGCCGACAAACGCATTTCAAAGCTGCCACTGGATATTGGTTTCAATAGCAAGGTCAGAAAAGGCCACCCGGTTGCCCGATTGTGCATGTGAATGTCGCTTCACCCCCTGGCTCCGTTTACATTAACACAGACACGATATTGACCACAGGCAGGTGAAGCCAGACGTCCAGAGAACCATGACAGCACTGAGGAGCTCAAAGAACGGCCCTGAAATCTCTCCAGATCCTCTGCTTGTAAAAATCTTCATTTTAAGATGATGTCGTAGCCGTCGTTATTTTCAGCTGTCAGAAGAGAGAACGAAGGTTAGCAGCACACAAGACGCACACTAGTAACCTTCTCAGGGTTGTGCTCTAGAGCAGATGATGCTACTAAGAGCGTTGCACGTTACCTTTCATGACGTCGAGGACGAAACACGCCTCATCTGGGAAATTCTGTATCATCTGCAAAAGAAGCAAAGTGCACATGGGCCTGTGCTGACCGTCTCCGAGAACAGTTTACCTGCTTAACTTCACACATCAAAACCAACGCGCCGAGCATCTCACCTCATCGCTCAACAGCACGTGAATGCCCATCGGACCCCGTTTGTAAACGCGACTGATCTGCTGCGGTGAGACGCTGAAGAGCTGGGCGAGCTTCTCCGTCAGCTCGGCGGCCGTCAGCTCCTCCAAGTACATGGCGTGGTACACTGCGAGACAGGCACACGCTCTTCATCCCCGATGTCCAGGGTGGTGTGAACACACTCGAAAGCAGGTCTGACTAGGAGGCGATTTCACAGACCACAGAAAGTGCCGTTGGAGCTGCCGCCCCCATCTCCGTTCTCTTGCTTACTGTGTGGCGGCTCCCCATCCGGCTGCATGGGCTCCTGGCACACATAGATGGTGAGTCGTGGGCGCACCACCCTGTACAAACAGACAGAGGGTGCTCTCGTGCAGAAAACCTCCAACATACTGCACACCTTCCTGTGCTGCCTCTAGCCTAAACTGGCAGTGCTATTAAAGGGACTGCCACAGAGTGTCACCAACTCTTACCAACTGACAATTAGCAGATACTGTAAATGTACTATTAGCTTCTGAGTTCCATAGAACTGGTCTTGTCTGTGTACTTTATTGCTACATAAAGGCAAAAGGGGAATGTCCCTTGTTCTGCAGGGTATGCAGTAAATCTTCTAAAATCATGAAGAGTGGCCAAGCCTGTTGTGTGTCTTGCTCATGCCCGGGACAAAGATTATCTCCAAAAGCCTCCCCCCTCCTCCCTTGACCCAGGACCCGGCACAACTGACCCGGCGTCCCCCTGATGTTGGCGGCCCCGAGAGTATGTACAGAGAGACCGCTGCACACTGGTCCCAGCAGCACGGCGTGGCGTCGCTCACCGGCCCTTGATGGTGTTGAAGAGTCGGATTCCATCTGCTGCGCCACAGATCTGAATAATGTCTTCTCTCGACAGCTTCAGCAGGTCCCCTCCTGTCAAAAATGCACGCACGTCCGTAAGTCCCAAAATAACACGAGAGTAATAAGAACATAAGCGCACACACACACACGCACGCACCTGAGAAATTTGTAAAGAGCCAACAGAATGATGAAAACCGATTTTTCAGAAGCCACTTCTGGACCTCCTGTGGAGTGGAAGCCGGCAGAAGGTTCTAGAGGTCCAAAAAAGAAAAAGAAAATTACATAATTAGTAAAATAATTAAATGAGTAACAATTCCTCAGTTGGAACCCTAGACAACAGGCCTCCTGTGTGCAGCTCCACAAACTTGGTTCAACACACAGTTCAAACAGCAGAGAAGACCAATGTTTAATTTCTAACTTTTTAGCATTCATGTTTTAATTAGCGATGCACTTCAGCTAGCATGGAATCAATGACAGCAGTTCGGCAATGAATCCTTCTCATATATTAAACTGTGCTCCCAATCCATTTGATTATGGTTACAGTTCTGACAAATACCGCAATGTGAACAGAAAATAAATAAAGAAATAAATAAATTGTCAAACTTTCTGATTTCCTTCTAAGGCTGGATCTGGGGGAAAAAAAAGTGCACAAATTTATATAATGTTAATTTTGTACGACTAGCTAAACCCCTAAGCTGTTCCGCTTCCTTGGCGATTGTGAGCGATGGAGTTATGGGTACTCACGTCTGCGGCGTACACGCAGGGCTCAGGATGGTGAGTCGGAGAGCTGCCGCTGGAGAATCCAAATGAAAAACGTCAGGTACAACCATGCAGACTCACTGCTGTCATCAGCTCCCGTCACTCTACCCAGTAGCACTTCGGATACGCCGTTCACTCGCACCTCCTTCCACACTGTACGCCGTTCACTCGCACCTCCTTCCACACTGTACGCAGTTCACTCTCACCTCCTTCCACACTGACAACTATTTATGCTCACTGTAGGACCATCAGCATGAGCAGTAAGGAGGCAGTGGGCTCCACTCATACTGCGCTCAACACCCACCCTTCTGCCATTGTGAAACTGCTGTTGGGGCTACTGAAGGCAGGAGTTGGAGAGTTGTTCACACAAGGAACCTCTGGCCATGGAGAGCACTGGAAGTCAGAGAAATGCTGTTGCATTATGTTCAGACACATAACCTTAAGCAAGCGTGGTTTGAGGTACAGACACGAAGTTCTGCGTGCACAGAAAAGGTTAGGTTTGTGTTTCGTGGACGGCTGCACCTGTGTTAAGATGGTGGTCTCGTATGAAAGCTGGTACTTCTCCTTTTCTTGCGGAGTTCTCTTCTCCATTTTCTCGCGGTCTGTCTTCTGTTTCCTGTCAGCTCCTTTGGGCTGCGAACAACATGGGAAGTTTTAAGAGGTCAAAACGCTGCTATCCTCACCTCCTGAATGGCCTACATGACACCATGCGCGTACCTCTGGGTTTGCACTGGCAGCACGGTCCCCCTTACCTTGAATACCTTGACCTGGCAGCTGGCTGAATGCAGGTGTTCGGTGTATTCCCCATTTTCATTCTCCTTGAAGGTGTCGATCTGGATGCGGAATGGGACGCCCTTCTCCCCTCCATGCTTGCGCATTGTAAACTCCGTGCTGATGCAGTGCACCTAGAGACAGGCAAAGCCAACGTGGTTTGTACACTAATGCAGTCTAAATGGCAAACAGCACTAATAAACAACCCCTGACTGCCTCAGCAGAGCAGGACGTGCACCAGTACCTGGATAAAAACAGAGGTCCTTTTGGAAGGGGTCCACAGGAACTCCACGGTGTTCAGCTGCGTGGGATTGGCCTTTGGGTCAGTCACGCCAACCGACATGGGGATATCTGCAAATGGGAAAGCCGACTTGCTCGTGTCACTGAACAAGTAACGAGCGCCTCCCTTTCCTCCAGAGCCAATGGCAACCCACTGGTGCAAGGCTTACCAAGGTCAAGAATGCGATCCCCTGGCCGGTTCCAGCGCCACCCTTCCAACTGCTGGTGCTCCGTGTACTGAAGGCGTCGGTCATGAAAGACCACACGAATGATGCTCTTGAAAATGGAAATGACACAAACCAGTCTCACTGAGAAAGTTGTGCACAATTTACGTAATTACTGGAAAACCGCTACAGCGCACTCCTCTCTTGTGGATGGCTACTTCACTTGTTATGTACTACCCAAAGTAATGGGGAGTAACCACTTAACTAACTGTACTTCCTAAGGACTGGATTAACTCAACATGAAGTAATGCTGGTATCAGGTGCGGGCCCATGAATAGGTCACTAGTGCTAATTTGACGCGTTGTTGGTGTACTACACGCCAGATAAACACAGCTTTTAATCCTCCACATGACATTAATTATGTGGACATGTGTGTACACCAATGTCGCTTGCGTAGCAGCATGCGGCACCTAACGTTGAGTATATTCCTACACTAACAGGCACCTGCTTGCTATGCGCGTGACACAACCACCTCACTAGAAGATCCTCCACATCATCTCCATGGCGGCTGTTTGTATTATGTCTAGATTTGTGTTTTCTGATAATCATTCAAAACCTTTTCTTCATCTCTTTTAATCTGAGAAATTACTTTGTGCTCCACAACAAACTTTTTCTCAATCACAGATCGAGTTCCATTTATTTCTAACAGTTTGAGAATGTCAACATGCAGAGAAATCATAAAAACTATAATGTACTAAACACTTAACAAAAAAGAACTCAGTTAGTGGGACAGCTGTCTACTGAGAGACACGACCACAGCGGAGAAACGGGGTCGTGCGAGCTACCCTACGGACGCAGAAGTTATAAAAGCGTGACACGTTGGTACTCAGTCACACTAGTGAACACTGTTAAGCACTGCAGAGCCTGGTAACTGAAGTTAGGCTACAGAGTGTATAACAGTACTTTGCATAGAAAGGATATTTTCTCACAAGTCAAATGTCATATAAATAACCACAATAATAAGAATAACAACAACAACAACTATCTTTTAAACTTTGTGATTGTTATAGTACACTTGAACCCAAATCAAAAAGAAAAAACACACCGGTCTGCAGATAGGTAAAAGGTTATACAAAGTAACACCTACTTTGACCATTTTCCCTGCAAGTTCAGGCTGTTCTCCCACCTTCTGGTTGTCCAGCATCCGAATTTCATATGACTGTCCTAAAGAGACCACATAGATATCCTGTCACCTTAACAGCCTACTTTACACATGATGGAGATTATTTTAAATTTTATATTCCAAACTGAATGATTTTTTTCTATACTGTGATACATGGTTAGTAAGGACCACTTTTAACTGCTGGCATAACAAGCCTAAAACTTCACAGGCATGCCAGAACTGAAAACAAGGTCTTTAAAAATCAAAAGATAGAACATGAAGGAGCACAGAGAAGTGCGAAAGCTGACCTTGGTTAAGGTAGGTGAGTGTCTCCTCATTTATCTTAACAGCTGGTGAGGTGGCAGCACAGAGCACGTATTGGAAGGGCAGGGCTTTGTCATTCTCTGGAGGTAAATTGGAGTCCTCCTGCTTGAAGATGGGGAGGGCCAGCACATCACTTCAGGGAGAAAGGAGGACAAGATGTTTAAGACAGGCGCATGACATTAGCAGCCAATTCCTGAACACAAAAAGCATCATGACAGAGACGCAGTGTAATATTTACAGGACAAATCACTGAACACCACTGTGGAGAGCAGGTAAATAAACCCTGATTATCACCAGTAATAATCAGTTTTACCAAAAAAGGCAATGATATCAGTTGTTTGGAGAAGATTGGGTAACAAGGAAATGCTATGAATCCTGTCACAACACAAGCTGAAGGAGGTAAATGGCACCACAGAATGGCATGACCAAGGCATTTTCATGCTTTACTGTTAACGGTTAAACGACTACATGCAAACAAGTTCAGCATCCAACATCTCAGAGTCGAAACACATTAATACGCACTAATGCATGATGTGATTGTGCATTAATTTACAAATACAAACTGAACACATCTTACAAAAATGGAAAGATTTCATTTTTCATTATTCTATATTCAATTTAGTTTAGACCAGTCACACAGACAAATTGTCTAACAATCCTTCACAAATATCTACTCTCAATTTAAAAGTATTACAAATCTCTACTGCACATTTTAAATTTACAAACTATATGAAACACCATAAGCATATTGTAAATGAAGCCTTATACCATTACCTTTCATTAACTGACATGCAGCATCTATATTACCTTTAACTGTGGTTAGATGGCTTACATACAAGATAGACTGACAACCAAAACGTAAAAAGTCTGCCAACATTTAGTGCAAACGTGAGTGACTAATCGGACTTATTCTTCTCCTGCAAAACAACATAACACTGTTGTGACAGCAAAGGTAAGTTTATGTGAAAGTGCTATTGTACCGTTAAAATTTGTGCAATTACTCTACATCACTTTAGTGACAGAGGAAGCTGCAATAATAGGTTGGGATTAACAGCTGAACGAAAATGTCAGACATTAATGATTACATAAAGTGAATTCATATCTGCAACATAGCAGCAATTTTCAAACATTCGTGTAAACTGCGCCAAAGTTTAACATGTGTGATACATCCATCCATTATCTTAACCGCTTATTCCTGGTGGGGGTCGCGGGGAAACCTGGAGCCCATCCCAGAGCACATAGGG